>VWPU01008522.1:0-142829 GCA_013398955.1 Callaeas wilsoni
GGCCCGGCGGCCGCGGATGCCCCGCAGAGCCCCTTGGGTTGTCCCCGCTGTGCCGCCCCCGCACCGGGTGTCCCCGAGGTCCCAGCGCTGCCCCGGCCGTGCGGCGCTCGTAGCTGCCGGCCCGTGTTCGCGCCCGGAGCTCCCGGGCCCTTCCTCGGCCGCCCTGCGGCCGCGAGCCCCCGGCGGTGCCCCGCCGGCCCGGCCTGCCGTTCCCCCCTGCCCGGGCTGTTGCCTCTCGCTCAGTCGGGTTTCTGCTGTGGAACCCAAGCGGCGCCTGTCCCGCAGGGACAGGGGCGCCGATGTTTAAGGATGCGGGGGTCCAAAAGAGAGCCGTCTAACATCCCAAGTCTGCTCTCGATGGAGGCTATGATATATGTCCCGTTATATCACAAACTTGTAAAATACAGTTCTGTTTTGTCTTATATTTAGAAAAATTGTTCCAGTCGTATCCAAGTGTCCCAGCTCAGCAATATTCCCTTTGTCTCCTAATCCTGATCTCTCTTAAGGGAGAGCATATGGTTCTTCTTCTTCCTTATGGTGTTTTGTATTCTGTCCCTGATTATCCAGTAACGTTGGCAGTTTTTGTAGTCTCGGAGTGTTTTACTAATCTGGTTCTAGGCTAACACGTAACAGAGACTAAATTTTTATAAAAGAATACGTTCTTGAGGCTTTGACGTTCCAGATTTTATTTTGTGAATATGTTTCCATTTATTATTAAAAAACTGTAGTAGTTCTTCCATGGTTGTACATATATTTGCATGTTTTCCGTTGATATTGTCATTATGCTGTACTAATCACTATGTAGTGATTGTTTACTGAGGCTTTTAAGTGAAGCTCTGCGTGTACCCTGTATTTTACATTAAATACTGACTTGTGCAACCTTTTAAGAACATGCTTTTCGGGTGTATTTCTAACCTGTGGTTAGATACTAGCTTCCTGTTCTAGCTGCTCCAAGGACTGGTGATCTAGTAGGGACTGGTAGGTTTGGGATTAGCAAAATGTGATTCTTTATGTAAGCAAGTGTAACTTTTCAGAAAAGAAGTTGACAAGGTACTGTTGTGGTTTGTTTTCAAGCTTCTTTTAATCTTGCTGTACTGTCTTTTGGATTAGTAATAGTAATATTTGTTTGATCAGAAGTGGAAAAAAGTGTAATTGAAAAAAACATTGTGTTAAACAGCAGGGGAGAAAAATGCATCTCTTTAAAGAGTGGATGGGAAAATGTTCAAACAAATAGCTATCAGGTAAAAATTTTCACTCAACTGAAGAAACTTCCCATTGCCTTAAAAGGGCTTAGCAGTTAAGTTAGTTTGACATGTCATTGACATGTCTAGCAAGTCATTAAGAACCTTAGCAACTTTGGTTTCAGGCTTTTTCCAGCACTGTCATGTTTGTTTCATAAAAAATTCTATGCCTTGAATTTACAGGCTTGAATTTAAAGGCTTTTTGTGAAGGAGTGTTACGCAGTGCAACTTGGGTGTGTCAGTAAGGAGCAGCAATGAATGACCTTACATTGAAATACTGCTGGTAATTTATGTTTCTGGTTGTTTAGTCTGTCATAGGTAGTTGTTGCAATTCTCAGTTGTACCACTGTTAAATGAAATCATTTGTCCTTTGCCTTGCATACTGCCAGTGTATAATTACTAAGAGAAAAGGCTGTATCAAATAGCTTAGTTATTGAGATATTTAGTGATGGAGTCCAATCATATGTCTTGTCTCATCATTTTTAACATTTCTGGGAAAAGAGAAATAGTGAATAGGATTCTTTGGCTCAGTGTTATTATGGATTTAATGTGCAAAAATAACTAGATCTTTATTTCACAGAATTTGGAAGTGTATCCTAATAAGGGCTTTTGTTCCACAGCTGAACAGCATGTGACTGCTCTGATGTTTATCAGTGTTTCTAACATACTTGTGTAGTGAGATTACGTAGTGAGATATGCTGTTCATAGTCTCATACAGAATGAAGGCTTTACACTCCCAGTATTTCCAGGAGACTTAAAGTTTTTGTGGGGTTTGGTTGGCTGGGGTTTTTTGGTCCATTTGTCTGTATCTGGTTCTTTCAGATCATTTTAGGTACTTAGGTTGACTTCTGGTCAATGATAGTTGTGCGGTTGATACAAAGTGGAAAGACTTGTACTCTGCTCTTGTACATGAGGGAAATAAGAAATGTGTTTCTTAACATTCCTGAAAGTACTGGGGAAGCTGGAACAGAAGTCTTTGCAGTCTGCCCTGCTTCCAGTTGAGCTTTTTTTCTTGTTTTGTTTTTCTTCTTTTAAATTACCTTTCACATTTCCAAACCCCTCTTTATGATGTCTAGGGCTAATCTATTGAGGTTTGCTTTGTTTTGGTTTTCCCAAAAGCAGAAGTCTTTGCATTGTGTGGGAGCTGATGATACAGGTCTCTCTGGTCATAAGGAACCAGATTTGCAAGAGAGAATTTATTCTTCAAGTATTTGGCACTGACATCCGTAGATACAGATTGCACTCACAGTTCTAGAAAAGCAGTACTGTAGGACCTATTGTTCCCTTTCTCTCAGGTTGATTTAAAACCACTTGGATTATTCCAGACAGATATTTGTAGACCTTGTCCTTAAAAACCTTGAAGAAGAAAAATTCTGCCACTTCTGTAGGCGGGAGTGAAGTTGGAGAAATGGAGAAACTTTCTCACTTCTGTAGTGAGGGGTTTTTTTTTAGTTTCCAAATTAAGTGTTCTTTGCTGGAAATCAAGCTGCTGCTGCTAAGAATTTGCTCCTGGTAAACTTTACTCTAACACTTAAGGGTATATTGTTCCAGTTTTAAGAACACCGTAAATATGGGTTTTGGTTGAAAAACTGCTGTGGTTGTAGAAGAACCATCATGGTAGTTTCAGTTTTCTGAAAACCTTCCTTCTGTTTAAGTAACTCTAAAAGACACTTCAGAAATGTAGAGCTGAACATTACATGGTGTGTTCTTATTGGACACTTGTGTTTCAAACAAGAAGACCTTTAAAAACATTCCCTTATGGAGTGCAGCTTTGTAATCAAAGTACTTGGGTTTTGTAGTGTAGTAGGTTGATGATTTATATGGTTTGTGTTCAGAATTTGAGTATTAGTTAACAGTTTGCATTTAGTTACTTTCCCTTATACAGGCAATCGGTTGTATCTTCAGTCCAAAAGCTTAGTAGCTTAACTTACAATAACTGTTCTTTAAAGTTACTTCAGTATTTTGATGCTTACAATGAATTCAGTTAAACACAGAAATACAGAAAGCTCAGCGAGTCCAATCCCCTGCCCTTTGGAAGCGTGGTGAGATCATTCATTCCCTCTGATGGCAGAGTTCCTCATTGTGTTGCTCATTTCAGCAGCTCCATCACCCACCCCACAGTTAAAGTTTTACCTGATGCTCAATTTAAATATTTTTGCTTTGCATAGAGCTGACTGCTTTGTCTCATGTTGCTTCAGAAAGGAGTTGATTCTCCGTGTAGCAGTGTTTTAGATTGCTATTAGTTGCTCTCCAGTTTTTCTGGTCTTTTGAACTTCATCACAGGACATAGGAATATGAATGTTGGCAAGACAGACAATTTGATTGTCCGTGATTTTGAAGATGTTTTTAGTAGTTCATATTTAAATACAATGTTTAAACACAAATATTTGTTTTGATTGGGGGTGCACATGTGCCTGACAAAGTATCAGTAAGAAGTGTAAAAGCTAATCTTTATAGGTTAGTATATGTTAGTAGTTGAGAAGTGGGATTTTAACAGTCTCTTGTCTTAAGAAGTAGCTGGGGTTTTTTTGCCTAAAAAGGATGATTCTAACTTTGTTTAAAACACTTCAGTCAGAAAATTTGAAAGTCAGAAAGGAAAGGAGTGTTCCTGAGAGTTTACCTGTTGGTACATAAATTATAACATCCTGCTTTTTGTTGATGTTTTTGTTTTATTGGCATACATATATGTACATGAGGTCTGAATTTTTCAGAGCTAGTGGTGCAGGCTTTTTTGTGTGAATTGAAGTATCTCTGAAGTACCTCGAGGAAGGAAAAACAGGGAGATAGCCCAAATTGCAAATCAGAGGAGTTATGCAACTGGGTTACTGTGCCACACAGAAATGAATTAAAGAGGGACGAGAGTGACAGAGCCTCCCCTGTATGTTTGTGTTTGACACAGACTCTGCCTGTGCAGTAGTGTTATCTCCACAGCCAAGGAATCTACAAACACCAAAGATAGATACTGTCGCAGAAGATTTGCTGTGCTACTTAATTACTTAGTAAATAAATGCTTTAAGAACATTTCAGATTGAAGGCATGGATGTGTCTTGTGGAGGTGTATTTTCTGAATTTATTCCTGTTTATTTTTTCATTTTGTCACCTAGGTGATAGAACAAAGGAGATTTACTAATTGCCTGGACAGAACAAATCTGGGAGGGAATACAAGCATTAGAGGGGGAAATAGTCTTGGAAAACTGGATGAATGACCTGAACTGTATGGGATGCAGTTCAGTAAGGAGAAATACAAAGTAGTTTGGGTAGAAATAATAAATTTAAATATGAGAAACACTTGGCTGGGTGACAGTTCTGTAAATAAGCAGCTGTATCACAAAACGAACACAGTGGAGTCATGACAATTCTGTGAAAACCCAGGAGTCTTACTGGGATTTATGAACAGAAATGTTGTTATGTGTGAGGGGGAAGTGGCTGTGCAGTGCTCAGTGTAAGGCCTCGGATAATGCAGTGTCTCTGTTCTTGTCACTCTGCTTCAAACAGATTTGAACCAGCTGAGAGTATTTAGAGGAGAGTTGCAATGATGACCTATAAGGAAGGACTGAAGGAATTGTGCTTGTTTAGGCTTTAGCAGAGGTGGGGAGACATAATAATAGGCTTCAATTATGGTAAAGTTTTCAACAGAGAATAATGTAATAAACTGTTATCTCTAGGTGGAATAAGAAATAATCGTCCTAAAGAGCAGAAAAGGAGATTTTGATGTCAGGAAAAACTTTCCAGCTCCAGGAAAGATTATCTACCCAGGATAGATAATCACAGGGTTATATACCTAAAGGAAGTAATGGGATATCTGTTGCTGAAAGTGCTCTAGAAAAGGTTGAATAACCTCCTTTTAGAGGTGATTGAGGTGTAGTTTTCTGTCCTTGGCATAGGAGGTAGAATGACTTTTTAGCATTAGATCTCTCCTCATTTTTAGATTTTTGTAATATTGCTGGGCATGATTTAAAAAAATAAAACAACAAAAGAACATGGTGGAGAAAAAAGTTAGTGATGTAAAGTTGTAAGGTATAGTAAAAAAAAATCAAATATATTCATTAAAGGGTTTTTACCAATTATTTAAAACCATCTGTAATGTAATATCGAAGATAACTTTAATAGAGTGCTCATTGTAGATTTAGCAACTTTGACTTGCCTTCATGTGGTTTTGGTGATCCAAAAGAAAGAAACTGAGCTAGTCAAAGTCTTTCAGAGGACTTCGTTCAAGAGAAGCAAAGCTCAGAAGATAAATTCTAATGAGCCAGGGAGTCAGGCGCATTCCAGGCTCTGAAATAGAGCACCCCATGCAACTTCACCTTCTCTCTGTAAAGTAGAGATTACAGTTCATATCTGAGACATGTATTTTGAGGGTTAATCACCACTGATAAAGTCTTAAGGTTCCTGAAGAGGTTGTTAGAGAAATGTATTGTTATTTAAAATCAGTTTGTGTTCCATATATTAGGAATAGATTTTTGTATTTTATGCCCATTGCTATGTAATAGCAGTATAAATAAGCTTGAACAGAAATGTATCCTGTCTATTACATATACTAGTTTTATACAAAATTTCTCCTTTGGGACTCCTGGGTGATTTAAAAATATTTGATTAAACTGGAAGAGCTAACCTTGACACGAATGAGTTGTTAAAGCTTTTTAGAGTTGAAAGTACTGAACAATTTGATAGAACTGTTTTGAACCAAATTCAGTTTAATGCCTTATTCTGCCTTTTTTCCATTCCAAATCAACTGCCTACATCCCATGTGACCTTGTTCAAGCATTTTTGATTTTTGAAATTTGACAAAGCTGCCTCAGGGTTAAGGGCAAGTGAAGGATAGGCTTTGTGTCACATATGTCTGTGCTCTGGAATTAGGAAAAGGGTTAAAGTGAAGCAAATGTTGTCACATTCCCAACAATTTAAAGAGTGTAGAGGATTTACATAATATGATGCTTTCAATCTATTATAGCCTAATTGTAATTAGACTTTTAGTACATTTTTCCATCTCACCAATTATATGGATTAAACTTTGTGTACTTTCACTTCACAGGCTATAAGCATTATCTTTGTTACAATTGATGGGAAATTGTGACTAAACCATGGAGAAACAAAGTGTCGGTAACTGACAGGGCACTGGGTTTAGATCCTGGTGTAGCGTTTGCTTACATAAACCTGGAAATCAGTAAAGGAAGAAGGCAAACACTATTCACCATATTAGACTGATGTCAGAAAAGGAATTTGTTCCCTTTCTCAAATGGTTTAAGTCTTCCAGGGATTTTCCTTCTATGTATCGCTGCAGTACAGAGGCGTTTTTGTAGCCTGTATTATAAAGGCAGCATGGTAGCTCATGTACTAAGGGCACAAAGGCTTAAGGCTTAGGCAGAGACAGATGCACCTATTCCCTAAGCTCCACCTGAAGAGCTGAAACTGAGATGCAGTTGTCAGACAGAACTGTCTGGAAAAGGCTGCTTTAAGCTGGAGTTGGAAGCAGCAGTTCCTGCAGAGTTGACTGGAGCAGTGTACAGGTGGTGACTGACTGAAGACTTGGAGTAGAAAGCTGTCAGCATTTCAACAGATGCTGTGGTTTCTTTGCTTTGGGTTATTTTCCTATTTCCAATGTAAAAAAAAAATGGCAACTTCAAAAATTGTATCTTATTAATTATTTTAAGATTAGAATATATTGGTACATGTTTTCTTTTCCACTCACTACCTTCTTTACATTTACTTGTACTTTCTATGTACATGTCTCTAAAAGTCAGAGTATAAGTAGCAGCAAGTTTTACTTGTTAGGGATACATGGTTGTATTGCTTTTGTTAGTAACTAATCTCTCTAATTGTCACTTGAAAAGATTTGACAATATTTCTATGCCTTGCTATGCTGCCAGCACTGTTCTTTGGGGATTTCCTTAAAAGCTAGACTTCAAGAAAAAGAAAGCTAGCTAGATGTTCTCAGGTCTTTTCAATCCTCACTTGTCAACATTTCTGGTTTTGTTTGGTTCAGGTCTGTTTCTTTATTTAGCCTTGGGAAAATAGGCAAAGTGAGAAGCCACTATAGCTTATGTTTTTTTTTTTTTTTTATTTTTAGCTGGTGTTTTATTTTCAGCGGAATCGTGATGTTTATTACATCAGTTTTCTGGAAATTCTGCTATAATCATTGCATTCTAAAAAAGGCGGAAAGGCTCAAAAAATCTTTATTCACAGTATCATTGTAGAGGCTGCTATAGTGCAATTACTTTTCATATGTGCGTGGATAGTTTTAAATACATCTATGAGGAAGTGGTTTCTAACAGAACAAAGTGTAGTTACATAATTTCTCTTAAGTGAGGTCCGGTGAGAATTTTTCTGGATCATAGGAATTCAGTGATCCTTTGTTAAGAGGATTCCTAAAATACTTCAGATGAAAAAGGTTCTTCACATATCTGCCATCTGACAGCCAGTGCTGAAAAGGACAATGAGAAACATTCACTCCTTATATGATGTCCTAGTGCAGATAAAGCTTCCCACACCTCTCCCATCCCAAAGTGAAGTCTGTCTTTTTCAGGTTTCTTGACATGTATTTTGGAGGTCTGAATTGTTGAAGCAAAGTGAATTTTGCAAATCCTTGAGAATTCTCTATACTTTATTCTCATAAACGGATTCCTTTTTGGAGTACAGTTTGCTGTCAGGACCATTGAGATGATACAAGTGTACAGGAACAGATTTGTTGTTGTGAAGATCTAGACAGGCAGTCTTTTGTTGTTGTTCTATGACTGTACCTCAAAAAAACCCCTCACACCAACAATACAGGTAACGAATTTCTTGTTAATATTGATGAATTTCAGTTACATCTCTCATGATCTGAAAATATCTCTGGTTAATTACAGCCCAGAAGCAGTTTTATTGGAAATTCACGTGTTACATGAAGGGTAATTTTTGCTTTCAGTCAGAATTCTGAATATAGAGAGGGAATGTTTTGCCTCTCTTTCGGGTTCTGGAGGTAAAGGCAGGCCAGTTACTGTCACTTTATCCAGTGTGACTCATGTCTCGTTGATTTTCCACTTGAGAGGTAACTCTGGTGATCAGACCTTTGTGTCCTGCTTTTAGGGTGTATCTCATAATTGAATTAGTTGTAGCTATATCAGCTACCCTTTAAAAAAACTTTTTAGGTTGTTGTATGTCTGCATTTACTTGGCCAAAGAAATTCCTTCAAAGAAACCACCCAAAAAGTCAGGAGACTGTGAGAAATATGAGAGCTCTGGAGAAGCTTACTGTATAATATTCTTGGTACCATTTTCAGTTTTGATTCATGTGTCACTACAGCTTTGTTATATGACTTGCACCAAATAATCATGTGGACGTTTCTTCTCATCCTGTCTGTTCTGTCAGCAGGCCTGATTTGCAGACGTGGCATGTGCTCCAGTTTAAGTTCTGTTTGCTTCTCTTCCTTTAAATGTGCCCTTCCTTTGTGTGGGCTGTAGTATGGCTTCCCTGGGTGGTTCACTCCTGCAACTGCCTTGAAAGGAAAGTTTGCTTTTCTAGTACTTAGAAATTAGCTTCTGTTGAAGTGTGGACAGGTGTTGCTTTTTTGACCTTCACTGACCATATTTTCCGTGATGAGATGTCAAAAGGAGCCCTGGGCTTTGTATCAGTAACAAATAATACAGAAAATTTGCAGGGTTTTTTTTTCCCTCAGATGCCTCTTTTTGTGCCTCAGATTCTATTAGTGAAGACTTGCATCAGCTGGATTTCAGTTAAGTTTTCAATAGAATTTTAACGGCTTTATATTAAAGTGAACAGTGAACCAGAATGAAAATAAAGTAAAACATGATGCTATAACCTCTGCTGTGTGGAAACAGACATGAAGACTGTTTCCCCAGCGTTCACAATTCCAGAATAATACAGGTTATAGCTGGGCAATACAGATAGATGGAAACAATAACATGCTGGAATTAGTTCCTGTGCATCAGTTAGAAAATATTTTTATCCTCAGCATGGAAGTTTAGAGTTCCAAGATAAGAGAAGTAACTGTGCTACTTAGGCTTACAAAGCATAAGGGAGAGCCTGAGAGAAGGGCTTCACATTACAGCAAACCTGATCCAAGGACTGTCTGTCACCAAAATGCAAAGTCGTGGGCCCTGTTTTCCACTGGCACCTGTGCTCATTTCACCATTACGGTGAGCCTGTCTAGGAAGCTAAACCAGAAGAAAAATGACTCTTTTGTACGGACTTGTGCTTTCTAAATCAGCTCACTGTAAGGTGGGATTGAATACAAAACCAAATACATGGGAAAAATAGGGATGATGTGCCTGAGAGTTACAGGGGAGTGGGATTTGCTCCTGATTGTAGATTAAATCACTTAATGGTAGATGAAACCCCACCTGGGAAGTCTTGTTGCAAAATTAAAGAGAGAATGGTTGAAGGCTCAGCAGCCTGTGAATCTACCCTGTTGGTAAAGGAGTGGGACTGTAGATGGGCGTGGCTTTGAGTGCTGTGATGGGAAGGTGGTGTCTTGGACAAAACAATAAAGAAGGAAATACTCTTTTGGGAAGTATTTGAAAGGATGTAATTGAGTAGGGGCAGAGAAAAGAGCGCTGCAGTAGTTCAGATGC
The DNA here is from genome assembly GCA_013398955.1 of Callaeas wilsoni. NCBI lineage: Eukaryota > Metazoa > Chordata > Aves > Passeriformes > Callaeidae > Callaeas > Callaeas wilsoni. Next base: position 9,812 of record VWPU01008522.1, read on the forward strand.
AAAATGACGAGATCCTGACTAGAGTTACCCACTTGGAGTGACAGTGAAAACGTTTGGATGTCAAGCCAGCTGCTGAAGGAGGGTCCAGTCTCTAAAAAAGCTGTTTGCTATTTTTGTAACCTTTGTTGTCACTGAATGGGTAACCTTTGACATAGGCCCCTGGACTCGCCAACATATTTTTAATTATGATTCTGTTACCTCATACATGTATTTACCTTTTTATTTCCTTAATGGCTGTTTAATTACACATACATTGCAGAGTTGTTCCTTTCTTACCACTTAGAGCCAATAAAAAAAAAGTTTTAATGTTTTTGTCAATGGAGCAAGGATAATCCAAACTGTGTGCATGCAGAACTCAGGAAGCAGCGCCCACCTTAGCTAGTATGTGATTTAAGAGGGGCATTTTAAGTCAAAACAGGCAGATGTTTAGAAGATGGTCATTTCAATTTTGATAAATAGTAATATTTCAATAAAATTATTTCAGTGATTGCAGAAAAAAACCCCTCCTCTAGTCTGATGAGGATACAAATCTGATGACTCTTTATTTCACCACTATCTTGAGTCAGAAGGATCTCACAAAACTGAGCAAATGGGTATTAAAATAGAAACTCATTGTCAGTAATGTGAAGTAATGCATAAGAATAAAAGAGCTTTATGCAAAAAAACCCAACCCTAAGTTGAAATCAGCTATTAGTGCTCAGGAAAGTCTTCTGATAGACATTTCTGTAAAGCCATCAACTCAGTTTTCACTAGGTGTCAAAAAAAGTAAATAGAGTTGAGTATTAATAGAAAGGGGTCATGAAATAAAATATTAACTATTCTGTGGTAAAAATCTATGACATACATAGGCCATGCTTTGAATATGATTATCCCACACTGATCTGTCTGCTAGACTTAGTACAGAAAAGGGCAACAAGAATAATCAAAATTTGGGATAGCTTCTTTATGCAGAACACCAAGGAGATAAACCAGATAAAGTGACCACTGATTCTAGGATCTTACAGCAAAGGTATGTCCTCAGATACTGTAGCACTTAATTTTTAAAGGTATGAGAGTTTTATGTAGAGTTTTTCTTTCCTACTGTTATCAAGGAAGGAATGTGTTTAATTGCTTATTGCCCTAGGAGAGATAATATATCACTGAGTTGTGAGGGCTTTGTATGTTCAAGATACAGCAAAGGCTGCCTTGGAGATACATTCTTACTGTATTTATTTTTCTTCTTTTATGGCTACAGCATTGTGCTGTGAGTAACGCAGTTGTTCACAGCTGAATAATTTCGTATTTTTGACAGAAATTTTAGATGTTCTCCAAGATAACTGGCAATCAGGGTTGGGGTTATTTTCTATAATATTTTTTAAAAAGTTAAGCAGTTTTGTGGATGGTATATAAACTATATTTGTCAAGTTAATCCTTACTTAATATTTCGTGTCAGCTCTTTAGAGGTACTAAGTAAGGAATAAGCACAGCACTTGTTTTGATATAGTGCCGTTAAATTCCTTCGAATACTTTTTTAAAACTGTGCCTTAGAAAGAGCCAGTAAAGCTTTTTTAGGACATCGCTGGCAAACTGTAAGTGATGTATTATTAAAAAGAACTCTCTCATATAAAGTCTTCTGCTTGATATCTTTACTCTAAAAATATAAATGTGCAAAAGTGAACCGTTGTGATTTCTAACTTTGTAACTGCTTTTATTGATTATTTTCAAATTCATACTCTGAAGATTCCAAGCTGTATCTGTGGCATATTCAGAAAGCTACTGGACATACTGGTTTTGGTCTTGTAAGACATAAGCATTTGGAGCAATCATATCTCTGTAGCTGAATGTTTCGGAGGGATAAAGTAGGAAAAAAGTCAATTTTGTATTGTATTTGTGTAAGTCAGTATCTAAGCCCATAGTAAATAATGTAACCGTTTAGTCTGAGCTTTATCTAATTTCTCCTAATGAGAAGTTTCTAAGGGTGTTGTCATTTGATACAGTATGTGAGCAATCCTGGAGTGCAGCTCAGAGACAAAGCAAGAACTTAACTGCAAGTGCAGGTTTTTTACTGCTGTGGTGGGTTGGCCATTTAGGGAAGTGTCTGAACCCTGGCAATCTGCTCCTGTTTGCTCAGGATAGGTATGGAAACTACATAATTCACACTCGCTGACCCACCTTCTGGCAGCTTCTTCCTGCTTCCTGAATCTGTCATAAAATGTGCTGAAGGTAGATGGTATCTCTTTTTTTTCCTTTGTTCTTTTGCTTCAAGAAATTCTCTAGTGGCTGAACCTGGAACTTGAATAGCCTTTTAATGTTTCTTCAGTCCTTTAACCCGATGTTCCAGGATAATTGCAAGGAATGGTAAAATGAGCGTCTCCTTTTTATTTATGGAAATAGATACTATCGAGAATTTTAGATACCATAACCAGACCTGTATTTTTCTATAAAAGCTTAAATGTTCTAGTTGCTATTCTACTAAAATGTGGTCAGAGTTTGCCCTGAATTGTTGAATTAATAAATGATGAAGTATAAAATTCATTCAATCATTAAATACTACTGTAGTCATGAACCCTGTTGTCTTGACATAAAAGAGGAAAGTCAAATCTGTGAGAAATTACTTCAGTTTCAGAAAATTAAAATGAGAAAAGGCAATATGCTGTTTAAAGCCTTGAAGTTCCATGTGTTTTATTAGGTTAGATACAGCTGCAAACATACACCTTTGTTACTAGTGCTGAGTATACATATTTGCAACATCTGTGACATTACAGTTGCAAAGGCATGCTTTATGCACATAGTAGCTTTGCATCATTGATAATAGCACGAGTTTTTGGGGTTTTTTTATCCCTGAGAAAATGTATCTAGACAAAGTCAGAAAAACTGAAGTAGAAGGGGGAGCTCTGAGTAAAAGACAAAAAATTTATTCTGCCAATAAAAAAGACAAAGCAAAAGATAAAAAAGCCAATTAAAGACAAAATGGAGAAAGAGTTAAAATGAAGTTGCTGTGAGAGTTGCATTGGGTATCTAACCTTGCCTTTTCTTTTTTTGCCAGGTCTTTATACCCATTTGTAAAAAAGGAAAATACAGAATTCTCTTTTTACTAAAGCATCAGTGGGATAGCCTGAATTCCAAAAAATTTATGGGAGCTCAAGGGAAGACAGGGAAAATTCATAGAAGAGAAATTCACTGAAGTTTAGAAAATAGATAGAAATCACATATGACTTAGGAGAACTCTGAGCTAAAAATATTTGGAAGCTATAATGGTATTATACACAGCAGCTCTTGCCTAACCATCTGCTTATCGCGGCTGTTGGCGACAGAGTACTGACTGCAGAGACGTGTGGCTTTGCTCTTTGTGAGAAAAGAGGCTTGAAGTTAATAACGCTGAGCATAATTGATTTGCATTTAAATTTAATGAGGAAGAAGTTTTGAAAGTGAATAGTCAATTAACATGCAAAGGGAATCAAGTGTCTCTGTGCATAGGTGACAGATATGCTCACGTGCTTAGGCAGTAATAAGTACGTCCCTTTTGCTCTGTAAATGTAGTGCAACATCTCAATATCGAGAGAGATCTTTACAAAGTCCTTGATAAAGTATTCAGCTGGTGGGACGGGGTAATAGAATCAGAATGAATTTTCCACTTCATAGGCAGTCTTTCATTTTATACTTGAACAGTGAGCATAGTTTTGAAAGTAAATTGTCTCATGTAGTTGCAAGAAATCGTAAACTGAGTGTTGCAAAACAAAACCTTGAAGAACAATGAATTCAAAGCAGAATATCTGGGTATTCCTTACATCACAAAGTCGAATAAAGGAAGCCAAAAGAAAGGCATATGTAGGGTAAACTGTAGCTGTATTTCAGCAGTGTGTTGACAGGTTAATGGTAGGTTTAGAGTAACAGTGTAAAGTCTTAGAAATGCTTTGAAATGCATTTTAAATCTGTACAGTATGTATATTTAGGACGTTAATGAGATACCTGGAGAGGAAACAGCTGATGCGTAGTGGTCCCGTATGGAAAGTTGTACTCTCTCGGCTTCATCTTTCAAGGGAATAAATTTGTGACTTTGAAAGATCAAGAAAGTGTGAATCAGACTATTCTGAATTTTTACTGTGCAAGGGCTGTAGGAACTGCCAAACCTATGAGCAAGCCTGCATCTAGATGAAAAATGAAAGTGGAGCAAGCTTAAAGGCTCTTTGTCAGTGGTCACAGGAAAAGCAAAAGACCTGTAGGAAAAGAACAAACAACTCTCTGCATTCTTACAGGGCAATTATGTTGGTAGTTAATTAAATTTAATGCCAAAGTGTTCAAATGAAAAAAATATTCATACTGAGAAAATAAGAGCAACTAAAAGGCTGAAATTTTAAATGTAAATGTAGGCTAGACAGAACTTCCTTTGTATTTCCAGTTGGTACTGTAAGCATAGGCCAGACAGAACACAGAAATTGTAGGAAATAAAAAGCAGCATATTTTTTATCAGTGAATGTACTGGCCTACAAAAACCTTATGAACACAGCAAGAGAGGAAAGCAGAATGGCAATCAAGTAAAACAAAATTATATGTGATGCAGTCATAGTTGTATTTGAATTATATATGTTAGGCTAAAAAAGTAAGTTAGGCTCCCAATGTGCTGTTAAATCAGGGAAATTGTGGCCAGCTCTCCTATCTGAAAGTAGCTGGATATAAACAGTAGCAGCTAGAAAAAGGTAATGTACTCATTGAACTGGGAGCAGTCATACAATAAAGTCGGTGTTTTTTTTAAATGGAAGCCTCTATTAGCAGTAGATGTGCTGTGATTAAAAGGAAGGGGTATATGATGATGATGTTCATATTGCAGGTTTTGTTTCCTGTGCCTGAAGACAGAACAGCAGCAAAACAGAAAGCAGCTGCTCACTGTGCCTTTAAGAGCTTTTAAAAACCTCAGTTCCTAATGCACTTAAAACACCTTCAGTACTTGCCAGTGGAAACTCCCAAGCCGAGTAGACTGAAATATGCATAACAGTCTTCTTACTCAGAAAACTTAAAGACAGACTGAACATACAGTGAGAACATCAGGCTATAGAGGGGTATTGAAACCTCTCTGCTTAACAAGCTCTGTTTCAGTTACAAAGCAGAATTTGGAAAGCATCTAAGAATAAATTATAAAACATTTTTATGTGCTGATATCTGCAGTTTTGTCAGGATGCCCAAGCACTGGGAGAAAATTTCTGTCTGCCTTCAAGTACTTCTGGGGAGAAAGACACATTCTTGGTGTAGATGATGCTGACAGCCAGCTCACAGAGCAGGAACGTGCTCAAAACTGCTTTGAAAGATTGTCTGCAATGGCAAAGCTATGGCTAAATATGGCTGTAGCAGTTGTGCTGTGTATTAGACAAAACTGCAGCACGAGGCAGTGAAAATAAACAATATCCTATATGGAGGGCAAAAGGAGGGAGGGGTCTTTTTACTGCAGATCACTATTTTGAGAAATGCCACAATGTTGAGGCTCTAGCATAGAGTGCAGTACTGAAACATGTCAACAGCTGTAGCACCTCAGACTGTTTCTTTAGAAAATAGATGTTTCTCTGGCTGTTCACCAGAGAAATGACTTGGTGTAATATGATTTTTTTAATATGTCAAAGTCAGTTGTAATAGAGCCACATGAGCATTTAAAAGAGCTAGGGCTCTCAAAAATCACTGCTAGTCAAGAAGTGGCGTAAGGCAAGTCATTTACAATTGGACACAATGATCTTAAGGGTCTTTTCCAGCCTAAATGATTCTGTGATTCTACGGTAGGAGGCTCCCACTGTGTTTAAATTCAAGTTTAAAGCATACTTGGCTTAGAAGCTTTTCCATTACTTTGCCGAGCCCCTTGCATGTGAGAACTGGTCTGTGTGGCGGTGGTGACTGGTGCTGTGATTGTACACACAGGATCAGCTGGTGTGCCAAGGGATGTCGCTCATTCTGGGAGCATGAAAATGCATCTGGTGAGAAGACAGCACAGCCACAGCACAGCTGTGACAAACTACTTTTTTTTTTTTCCTTCAGGGATTTTGGGATAGTTCTGGGTGCCCTCCCTGCCCCCAGTCTGTCCAGAATGTGTTTAAGCATTTAGAGTGTGATTTAGAGCAACTTTTAAGGCATCCCTCTATTTGTTTACTGTTGTCACTAAGTAGTATTTGAATCCTTAGGCCAACTTAGCAACCCCCTAAATTTAGCTGAGAGTAAACATCTCAGAAATGTAGAGAGCTTGCAGCTTTCACAAAAAATTGTAGTCCCTTTTTTAAGGGGTATTTGAGCCCAGTAGTTACCTGCTGTGCATGGTTTGCAAGCAGTCCAGTCAGTGCACGTGCAGGTTGGAATTTGCCACACCATCCTTGAAGTTTGGAGATGGCCAAAGGGAGGAACATGAAATTTTTCAAAACGTTGGAGATGCGATGGGATGTGTGGCAGAATGGTGCCACATTTAAGACTACAAAGCCAGCCCATTGCTGATCTGCTTATAGAATAATGTGTATCCTCTAGATTGAGGCATCATCAGATAGAAGATAAGTGGTTAAAACAGTTTAAAACAGTTTTCATTAATGTAGCTAGCTGGAAAAACAGCCTTCTCACTTTTTTTTTCTTTGGGGAGAGAGGGTGTATTTTAAATTTTGAAGAAAAATTTAGCAGAAAAACATTGTAATTCTGAAACAATGTTCAAAATGTTTTACAGGAATTGTTGCATGCCTCACATGTCCCTTTTCCAACCTCTGGATTTGTATTTGCCTTAGTATAATGCAACAGCACTTCAAAGCTCAGCCCACGCAGAGCACCTGGTTGTGTGTGTGTGGTGCTGCTCTGAGTTGTACATCAGCCTTCTGAGGCTTATGGAGCTGACACTGTAATTTTGCATATAAAAAGCTGTATTAGTTGTTGCATTTCAAATGCATGCCCTTGACTGAAAATCATCTGGAGAAAAATATGTTCTAGGCAGTGTTTCATACGATATGCACTTTACAGTGTACTTCATAAGAGGTAGCATGTTGGTAGTCACTGCTCCAAAGGTAAATCAGACAGAGTAGTAATTTCCAGTGTAATATTCTACAAAAATGAGCAAACTGATTCATCCTGGGGTTTTTAAGAAAAGGCAAAGGCGCACTGATTTTCTCCATCAAGTTCCTTTTCATCTGTAAACTGCTAGCAGGATTATTAAGTGCTCGATTACCTCTTACAATTGCAGCCTACCTATAGGAAAAAGCAATGTCTTTTTATGCTAGATATTTTCTGTATATTGTAATAATAACTTCTTCAGGAAATAAATAATATTTAATACCATTTTTCCTATTTATATAAAACTGTGTTTAAAAGATTAAATATGATTGGAATCTTCTCCTAAAGTAACAGTTTGACAAATGGTTACTGTAATTAAGTTAGTGTAATTAATTTTATAATGAGCTTTTCAAGAACCTGTGTGATTTAATGTATCTCAAAGATGTTAGTCACGTGTTTTGGTAATCCTGCACAGGAGATATTCTTTGGATAACAGGACAGCTAATTAGCAATTGAATGGTTTCACATGAAAAAGGCATATTATAGTTTAGAGTGGGACTTTCACGTAGGAGGATAAAGTGAATTGGGTATGTGTGGTGATAACGATATAGAGGGTGGCCAATAAGTGAGGCTAAGCATAATTTTTTTAACTGGGACATGGAAATTGTTCACATAGTCTGGTTTTAATTTTCTTGATAAGTTAATTGTATCAGACAGTAGTGACTTTATTGACTATATATGAATCAGTAAAGTAGGTTCAGTAAGGGTGTTTACTTAAAGCTGCTGTCTTTATTCAGGACAAGTGCAATTTGTATTAAATGATAATTTTTTGCATTTTTCCGTTAAGATGACTTGCTAAAGATGAACACACCAGGTGGTGTGTTGTAGGGTGGGAATGTGGTTTCTTGTTCCAAGGGGCTGTGGTACCACCTTACAAAGTTCACATCTTCAGCTCTTGTTGTGGCCATGCAATCGCATGCTTGTCCTGCAGCACATTGTCCTTTAATATGACCCACAGGAAAAATTGATTTCATCTGGAGCCATCTGAAAAGAAGAAAAGATGATATTTTCAACTCTGACCTATTTGTAGATTTATGTCAGAATACAGTTCCACAAATAGTGTTGACAGAGTTGTCCCAGGTATTTGAGACACATGATTGGGATAAGTGCTGTGTGATGTGTGTAGGTGAGTTGGCACTAGGTAAAATCAAAGATTCTGCCTGTTCCTTCCAGTTATTCCCAATTCCAGTTTTCCTTTTTCACAGTTGTGATGTTTCTGTCTTCTAGCAGTTCTTCAGGATTTCCAGTCTGTCTCTTTCTCCAGTCAGCATCCACTCATTTTGCCGGTGTAGCTGCTCTCCTTACCGGTGCATTCACATTTAGCATTCCCCTCAGCCTGTCTTCAGCACAGCTCCACCAGGATTTTTGTTCTCAGGCAAACGCTTCTCTATGCTGAATCCCAATTTCGTACTCCAAAATATGGAGGAAGAAAACCTTCTTGAAGAAACAGTCAGATGTGTCTTAAGCAGTAAGAAGGGTTTAAAATAATTTCCATATTTGTGCACAGAAATGAGTAATTATTTTGACTGAGAATTCAGGAGAGAGACAGCAGGGTGGGAATATCAGTCTGAGACAGATGCTTCAATGTATAATTTCAGCACAAACTCTTAATTTGGCCACGATACAAGAAACTGAAAGCAGTTGAAGTGTTTCAGGCTTTAAAGAGAAGAAATTTGATATAGTGGTTGCTTTTCTAGAGTTCTGCTGTAAAGTCGCAGTTGTATAATTCATATTTAATTTTATGTGAAGTAATTTTGCAATCTTATCCTGGAATGTGTGGCTGGAAGAGGGGTGATGCCTGTATCATACCCATCCTCCCAGTAAGTTTCCTCATATAGGTAGCCCAGAAGAGTGAGAAATACCAGTGCTGTCAGCAGTTTTGATAGCACTGCTGCGTGGAAGGGGTGCGAAGGAACAGATGTACATTGCTGGTCACTGTCATACAACTTTCTGGTTTGACCTTTTTCCTATGTTTTGTGGTTTTAGAGAAAGAGTAAGACAGTGTTAGGAGGAGGTTGAGCTTTTTTTTGTTCTCATATATCCTATTTAAGTACCAATTCATTTTACCTGCCCATTACTTTTTTTTTTTCTTCTGGAAAGAACTAGAAATAGCTTTACACAGGAAGATTCATTCTAAAGAATTTTTTTCCTCTTATGTAAGAATAGGTTTGTCTAGCCTAGTGAACCCATCTATTTTGAAGAAGAAAAATAGCATATTGAGCTATCCATTCTGGTTCTTTGCAGTTTTAGTTTTGAGTAAAACATTTTCCTTGCTAGTTTGCTAGCTTTTAAACCTGTTGATAATTTTTTCCTATTGTTCTACATTTCAAAAATCTTCTTCATTTTATCTTACTAGCCTTTTATATGTAAGATTAACATAAGTAGTCCCATTCTGACAGACTGTATTTTGACCATATGTAATATAATCTTACCGTGTCAGAGACAGCTGAGATCTCAGAATAATTCCAGTAACCTTTATTTATTTTTATTGTGTTTAAGCTTTCATTATAGCTTTCAGCTGCTTATTGTTATATATTATTTCAAGTAAGATCTTCATAATGTCTTTTAGTGGAGGTTATTTCTATCATTTGAAAGTACTGCTTGTTTTGATGTAATGCAGAATTGGAAAAATAAAATGCTGTATCCAGAAAACTGAGTTCTTGCTAATGTAGTTATGTGAAGCTCAGTATGTGTGGGAAGAGATACTGGCATACTCTAGATGTGATAGACTGCTGAATATAATTTGTTAAATGAAATTCATCCCTAATTTAGTAGTACTACTTTGTTAGGAAGTGATGTATTTTCTATGTGGAGGTAATCCAAAATCTTGGTAATCTGGTGTTTGTGCAGGTTCTCATCTTTTCAGAGGTGCTGATTTTTTTGTCTTGGGCAAATACTTCTGTAAGAGATTAGATTCTGTTTGCATAAATAGCTGCTGCTTTCAGTTTTTTAAAATGTACTGTTTTAAGTAACATTCCATTGCTCTGCAGAGAATTTGAGAACTGCTGTTTTATACCACAGAGATGCACCAGTTTTATTTATTTATTTGGACAATTATATATGTGTGCCACATTTGCTCTTGTAAATGGTAACTTTGCCAGTAGCAGATATTGTCTCTGAAGTAATTTGGGGATTTACTGAAGTATGGCAGTGGAGAGTGTGCCTGCTATCAGATATCCATGGACGCAATACCTGAACGCTGGGAAAAGTTTGAATCTTTATCACTGTAGTATTACCACTGAGCATGCTGATTGTTAGATGAGACTCAGAAGAACAAGAAGAGAACAGATTATTTCTCTTCACTATGAAGATGATTCATTATACTTTAGATCAGATGACCACACAATTCTGTTTTCTAGGGTTGAATTGTTGCGGAAGACTTTAGGTATTGCCTGTTTTCATAAAATAGTGCCATCAAACAACTATTGAAGACTTCTGTTGAAAGAGTGTGTTCTCCCCCACCCCCAGTACACAACTGTTTTTTAATTTGTTTAGTGTTGTATGTAATGTTAATTTCTCCATCTCAAGTTCCATATGTATAATTCCACCACAGTTACAGTAGAGGCTTCTGTTGCTTTGCTGGTTTCAGGTCTGGTATACACCCCGTATGTTCAGGTATTGACTGCTGCTTTTCGCTGCCTTTTCCAGCTTAGGGCCACATGGAACATACTTTTAGCTGCATCCATGTTTCTGAAATCCTTTAAACGATTGGGCTCATACTTAACGCTCAGATAGACAGTGCTGGCATAACCCAGTAAAAAAATTGGTTTTATGTCTATTTAGGAAGGGTTTTCTTCATTCTGCTGTGTTTAACTGTTGGGTTTCATCTCTATGTAAATTTATTTCCTTTGTTGCTAGACATTTTCATGCACACAGTTCAGCATTCAGTAATTTTACTATATAGGCTTGTGGTTAAGTTAAATAAAAATTCTAGTATAATGTGAATATGGTGTGCACTGGTAGAGTCTGCCTAAAGCTGAGTAAGTTTAAGAGTTCTTAAATGCAAAAATGCATACCCTGAAATGCATCCTATGTTGTCATGAAATGCTTGCTTGTATGTAAGATGTACAGACAATTTCTGCAAGCAGTTGAACTTCAGTCTCACTCTGAAGATTGTCCATACTGATTAATGTGTGACCATTTCCTGTATGGTTTCAGCAACAACATTTGCTCACTGCCTTCTTACAGAGGTCCTTCACCCCAAGAGACAAATTCAGAGTCCCTTACTTATTTCAGAGCGCTGTCTGCATTACACCCTATTTAACCTGTACCTTCTTAATTTTTAGTGGGCTTTGCAGACCACAGTGTGTTGTTTCTTAGCTGATTATCACTCTTCAAACTTCCAGTCTTTGTTGCAATATTCCAGTATTCTTTCTTAAATTTCGATGTGGTTCCCTGAAGAAAGGCTTTTAGACCTAAAGGCTTATTTAGTTTCCCTTGCACTCCTTATTCCAACTCATAAATAGCTTCTAAAATGAGTGATGTCCAAAACATTAAATTACTCTTCCATTGAATTTCTCTGCCACAGAAGATGTGGTTGTTCTGAGTGGAAAATGTCATTGTAATTGGTTATGCAATGTAAAGGAATAATAGTTAATTTTCAAGACAGTTTTTCCAGGGAAACTTCTGGGAAAAATTATATAATTGTTCACTTGTTAAGCCCCTGTGAATGTTGTTTTCTAGGTTTTAAGCATAATTAAGGTGCAGTCATTTCAGTGTATCCTGATTAAAGTTTCCTGGTTTTTAAAATTATTCTTCCCTCCTCCATCCCTGCATACTGCTACCAAGCAAAAAATCCTGACTAGGTAAAACATTTTTTACCCACCTTGGTTTCTCCTTTTTGATATTTACACAGTCTTTTTGCTGTGTCTGAAATGCTTTAGCTATCCTCAAAGGCAAATAGACACAGCAGGGGTTGTGTCTTTCCTACTGCGAGTAAAATAGGCTTGTTTTGGGCAAAAGAAAATTGGGAGAGATGAGGTGTACAAATCTGACAAAATACTGACATTACTATTCCAGCCGTTCCTGAAACAACTTATTCATATGTTCTTTACTTAGGACTGGTAAAGTAATTTAAAATGTTGAGATTAGGCCACCTTCTGATCGGCTCACTGTTATATTTTGTTTAGATGTTTTGTTTAAATGCTTTTTTGTTTAGTTGTGGAATGTATTTTTACCAAAGTTACTGAGTTCTGGTATTTTTATTTGGTATGTTGTCCTTTTGCAAAAATTGGTCAAAATCTGTCATACTTTTGGTGTCTCCAGATGCATCAATTAAAGGGATCTTTAGGAAAGGCACCAATATGGATTTAAGAGTAACATGCATTTTCAAGTGGTTGTCTTTGCCTTCTTGTTCTTCCATGATGTCTTATTATGATGATGGTTCTCTGCTGTTTGTTAAATTGAGAAATCCCACTGAATAAATGAAACCTGATTTGATTTAGTTATCCACATAATAGAATTTATGATACTTCATGTAGCATCACTGCAGAAACATCTTCTGTTACTGAATTTCACTGCAGTTAGACGTAATTAATCTCTTCACCTCTTACGCAGCTCAGTTTGTATTTTGAATTGACAACTTAATGGTGAATTAATTTTCTGTTCCTACCAGTATGAAATACTAACTAGGTTGTAGGTAAAGACAATTTCCAGTAATCTAAATATAAAAACTGTGTAGAATGAAGAATGCAGAGGAACCTGTTAGCTTGTGTTTTGCATCATGAAATTTTGAATTGTCAAGATGAAAATAAGGTCACTTGTATGAAGTCAATAGAATATGAAGAAAGCTTCAGTAACCACTATTCTTTACTGAATTATGGTGCCTTCATAGTACTAGATGTTTTTAAATTAGAAGTGATTGCTGGTATGTTATTTCAAGTAATGGTCATTGGCACAGATGCCCAAATTGGAGATGACTGAAAGCATTGTGTGACTTTTGGATCCATAGATGTACTTCTGTCTTTCAATATCCAAAATACTTCACTTCCACTACAAAAGAGGTGCTATACATTGTTTTCCTTGGATGAAGAATACGTTTAATGTGAGCTCTAGAAAGCATTTTAGTCCTGTTGTATAGATGAAGGTTATTCGGGGATTTGTAGCCAGTGTAAGTTTAGAGTTCTGCTCAGTTAATTAGAATTAAAGAGCAGAGTTTTTCACTGTGTATCTAATTATAAAATACATTTAACAGTGCATTTCATAATTCATTAGTTGGAGTAATACTTTTCACTACTTGTTTTCTGATGTCTCTTCAAATACCTTCTGAAATTCAAACACTCTAACACAACTCCTGTGAATTCATTTGTTTGCACATTTAGTGTGTGATACAGTGAATCACTTAGAAACTACTAAGAAAAGTGTTTTACATTTGTAACCTAAGTAAGCATTTCACAGTCTTAATTACTTTATAGCATATTGTTCTTTCTTTATGTAGGACACTTTAAAAATTGATAATTTCTTCTTTAAAAAGCTGTTACTCTTTATATGTCCTGTTCTTCATTTTCAATGTTGTAATTTAAATGTTTTATTGATATCTTTGTCTTTTTCTCAACAGTTTTCAAAATCTTGTTAATGTGATGGCATAAACTAGTAAAGCATTTGGATTACACGATGGATATCAGCAATGGTGATTGATATTATTTGAGTGGTACAGTAAGAGTCTGCTGTATGAAATGCCAGTTTATATTTCTTCTAGTTTTGCAATGGTAAGTTTTTTTACATTTGTACTAAGGAAATAATAATTTTTTATCTTTTCATGTAAGGTGTATTTCTTTAGAAAGTATTGTATCAGCAAATCAGTAAAGATTTCTCTCTTACATATGATTTCTAAAGTCTGTTGAGTTCACCAATAATTACTAACCAAAGTGTACATTTGAATTTGGTTTAGGTTATTTTATTGGTATAGATTTGAAATGTCAGTTACTCACCCCTAATGTGTGCTAGCTTTAATTAGAACAACCTAGAGGAAATGGAATATGTAAATAAACCCTGTTTTTCGTGAATGGGTTCACCCTCAAATGAGATCACTCTCCAGATGGTATTGAGCTTGTGTGCAAAGAGGGAGAATACACAGGCAAGTTTATCCATGTGGAAAATAGGTATAAAAACTATTATAGAAGACACATAGTGTTTTGCTGTCTTCAGTCAGCTGCTGATGTATGACCATTTGCTGCTTGACGTATTGTTTATATTTTCTCTTAAGGCAGAGTGCGTTGGAGAGCTCACACTTTCTGAATTTCAAGCGGACAAAATGACGCTGCAGCACCTCTTTAAATGTATTTTCAGGAGCACAAACAGTGCACCTTTCCAGGCATTCATTTAAGATAGCAGGAATAGCTAAGAAGCAGCAGGGTTTTAGGAGCACAAATAAATCACAGTTTTTGAGAACATTTGAAATTTTCACTTCATAATTGTCTTTTTCTTTGTTGCACAGAATGATGTGCTGTCATACACAGTTGTGTACAGAGCTGTACCACATGGGCACAAAATTACACGCTTTCTTCTACAGTTTTGTGCAGAACTACACCAAGCAATACTGTTAGGATACATTGCTTTCCTTAAGAAATACTGCTTGCATTGTAAATTCCTGAACATATAATACAGTAAATACTGATAATTGTTAATCAGAATTGTATTGGATGAGAGTGCACTTGTCTTGTCCCATTCTCTTTTCTGTTCTAGGACCATCTGACACTTAAATAGTAGATTTGGGAGAATTTATGGGTGTTTTTTCCCTTTTTTGCTGCAAGTGAAAAACGCCTCTTGAAACAATTTTCTCCATTTGTTATTTTCAGCATTTCTAAGTAATGTGTGAAAGGTTTGATTCCGTATTTAAAATTTGTAGTCTTCACATCATGTGACAGTTGAACGGGTTTGTATAATCTGGAATTTGGGTAGATGAAAAAGGGAAGGTATGCCATTATGCACAAATGTGAATCTATTCATTAGTGAGGCTGCTATGACAGATCTGTGGTGATACGCGATTTGACACATTAAACTTTTAAAAATTAAATAAATAGAAGGGTAAGACTGAACTGATTTCTCTTAAAAATTATTTTGACCTTGGCAGGTCAAGTACTCCTACATTTCACCCTGAAATGTGAAATACAGGCATTCTGAAATGGGATGTTTTAAACTTGAGTCTGAATTTACTTAAATCTGATGTGAGTGATGATTCATCTCACCAGCTGAGAGGGAAGCAGCCTTCCAGTACCTCAGAGGAGATTCCTGATAGAGCCAGGCTTTTTGTTGTCATGAGTGATACAGAAGTAGGAGAGGCCCCACCTGGCTATAAGAAAAAATATTTTCGCTTTAAGGACTAGAACAGGTTGCCCAGAGAAGTTGTGGAATATCTGTACTCAGTGTTTTTCAAGACCCAGCTGGATAATGTCCCATGTAACGAAATCTTAATTTAGGCCTCATGTTCATTTGAATGGGAGGTTGGATAGGATTGCCTCCCAAAGGCCTTTCCAGCTGGAATGATTTTATGATTCTGTTTCAGAAATTTTGTTTTAGTTAATTTTTGCTAATAATAACTGTAAGTATTTTTTAGTAGTGTGTCTTATTTTTTTTAATTCCCTGCTAAATTAGAATTGCAGTTATGTTTTGTTATTTATGGGAGATTTGTTTTTGCTTTAAGCAATGACTGAGTAAGCAAATGCAATTTTAATGGTTTACTCTTAGTCTATGAAACCATGTAGCTGGAAACTTTGGGATATTAAGAATGCAATCTCATACCTTTTACTTGAACAGACAAATTTAAATAATAATACCAATACATTATAACATACATAAAAATAGCGTATTTTAGTAACTAGAGCGTAACTGGGACATTCCAGCCTTACATAAGGATAAATATGAGCAACACTCACACAAGTACTAAAGCCAGAACAACCACAAATACCAAGTCAGCTACTTTGTAGCTGAGATGGAAAAATTGAATGCACTAAAGAAATACCACAGAAAGAAGCAGTATGAATACGTTGAATGGGCTTATTCAGTTTTACATTGTTTGTGACAATATATTCTTCAGATTTGCTGTGTCTCTAGGTGTTTTTTAAATATTTTTTCTGACTGTTTTGTTTACTTTTTTTCAAAGGTTTCCCAGTGAGTGGATCACGATGAACATACTTTAGGGACTCGCCATAGTATGGCTGCTTCTCGATCTACTCGTGTTACAAGATCTACAGTGGGTTTAAATGGTTTGGATGAAAATTTTTGTGGTAGAACATTAAGGAACCGTAGTATTGCTCATCCGGAGGAAGTCTCACCCCATCCTCAAATCCGATCCAGGTCACCAAAGAAGAGGCCAGAGTCTGTGCAAACTCAGAAGGGCAGCAATGGTGGCAGAACTACTGATTTGAAACAACAGAGTGCTCGGGAGTCATGGGTGAGCCCTAGAAAGAGAGGGCTGTCTACTTCCGAGAAAGATAATGGTGATAAGCAAACTGTGGAAAATAGTGAAAAAAAACAAGCAGAACCTGTTTCACCAGTTTTGAAAAGAATTAAACGCTGTCTACGTTCAGAGGCACCCAACAGTTCTGAAGAAGACTTGCCCACTAAAGGAGAGAAGGAGTCATTGGAGCATAAAAGCTTAGTGTCGGACAATGATGCAGCCTCCACGGGGACTAAGCGAGCTTGTCGATGTCTTATATTGGATGATTGTGAGAAAAGGGAAGTTAAAAAGGTGAATGTCTGTGCAGAAGGGTTTAATAATTCTGCAGTAGTTGAAGAGGTTGCAGGTTATCAAACTGTCAATGGAGTTGGTGAGAGAGACTCAAATTCTCTTAACTGTGATGACTGTCAGCTTGATGGGAACGCTAAGCAAAACAGTGCTGCTTCCCGTACGCCCAAGGACAAAACAGTAGCAGAAAATGGAAACTCATTTGCCCATTCTTCGTTGTTGCTTAATAGCAGCAAAGAGGACAGTGTTGTAGACCATTATGTGCCTTGCACAAACTCTCAAGAACAGGTAAAGTTAGAGGACCACAAAACAATAAACGACTGCTTGCCTGAGGAGCATGCTAATCAGGCATACGAGCCAGCTACAGGGTCCTTTTCTGAAATCCAGTCATCTTTGTTAAGGGATTCGGAGGAGGAGGTGGATGTTGTAGGAGATAGCAGTGCCTCTAAGGAACAGTGTGCTGAAAACACCAATAGCAACCTGAATACTCACCATGACAGTGCATCGATCTCAGGTGAACCTGAACCACATTCTTCAGTGCTGAACTGTGTTTCAGCTCAGATGACAAATATGTTGGAACTTCAAGAACACAGATACACGTTGAGAACTTCACCACGAAGGGCTGCCCCTGCCAGAAGTAGCCCTACTAAAAATAACTCTCCTTGTAGAGAAAACGGACAGGTTGAGGAAAATAATCTTAGTCCCACTGAAAAGAATGTACCTGTAGGTATTAATAATGTCAATGGATCTCCCAAAAAGTCTGAAGAAATCAAACAGAATGAAAAAGAGAGAAATAATAATACAGGGGATCATGGGAGTGATGGACTAAGAAAGCCACTTTCTGAGTCTAGGCTTGTTGCTGGATATGTACCATCTGCCAAAGAGAGTGCCAACATCCACACTGCAGAGGAGGATGAGGAAGAGCCTGATGTGTATTACTTTGAATCAGATCATGTGGCATTGAAACACAACAAAGAGTATGTGTAACTATGGTAACCATGAATTCTGCTTTTGTTTCTTACCAAAAATATATTATTATTACTAAAATTATTAAGTATTTAACATACTTCCACAAAAATTTAAGTGCTTTATAATTTTCCTACTCTTCAGTCTTCATTTTTCTTGTTTCTACCTCAAACAAAATTCAACTCTAATATGCAGTATGGTACAGCAATGTGGTTTATACATTTCTAGCAATCAGAATTCTTGAGCCAGAACTTGGTTTTTTTGAGTTTCTTCAGGTTTTTGTTTCTTTAAAAATGTATCTGTTATTTACTTTCTCTTAAAAACTAGCTGGAAGGAAAACCAAAGAAATTATAACCTCTAGATTTCAGTCATTTATCAGCATAGCCAATAGACACTGCAGATACAGCTTATACAATTATCATTCTGCTGTACATAAAAGTTAATGTTAGATACTTTTTTCAGAGTGTCATGGGAAAGAACTCAGCATTATTGTGTTCAGGATAATGAAATGATCAAATGCAGCGACTTTCTCCAAAGTAAATTATGTCTACATTTCTATATCTATTGATTACATGTAAATATAGGCATGTACAAATTATTATTATTATTATTATTATTATTATTATTATTATTATTATTATTATTATTATTATTATTGTTATTATTATTATTATTATTATGCTCTAACTTATTTTATGTTTATCATCTGAATGTCTGTAAGTAGAACTGTGGTAACTATACCTTGTGGTAACTGTGCAAGAGATTTTTGAAACAAAAGGGCGATTCACTGAAGGAAGTTTACATGGAGAAAATTTGTCTTCAAGTAGTAGATCAGGACACAGTTTTTTATTTCACAGTCTTTGTAATGCTGTTTTGACTCCTGTGTTTTGCTGTTCAGTAGGTGTTCTGTATTGTGTTGTGAGTTCTGAAAGGCCAAGTGCAGATGATCTCCAGTTTGCTTCATGTGAAGAGTTGAAGCACTGGCAGTAGTTCAGTGTGAATGTAGTAAATGTTCACAGCACAGTTACTGTGAATTTGGGGCACAAGGCACAGATGATTGTTCAGTCCAGTATGACTGGATTTTTTATATTAGAGTTGCATTATTTATATAGTGAAATTCTGTTCAGTATTGGATATGAATAAATCATTTTAATCAGAAAATTTTGAATTTGAGCATGGGTTAGACAAACTATGTTTTCAAAATAATGATCAAGTATTTCCAGCTTCAGCCATCAGTCCAAAGTGGACACTTTTCCCAGTTGATAAAAAGAAAATTACTTTTCCTTAAATTATAAATGGGAAAAATGGACTGTTGTCTTTTGACTTTCTAAGGATGATTTTGGATCTGTATATATAATACGACTTCATCTGGTGTTAGTACACAGATTCATTAGTAATGTGATGTAGGGGGTTGTATTTATTAGGAAAAAGTACTGTAAAAATAACCATAGTTTTTTCTATTCTTAAACACAGATTTAAATTGTCCTTGGAAATTTCAGGTGTGTGCCGTAGTGTTAGCTTTCGAATATACACAATTCGGAAGAAATGGATACTTGTTCAGATTGGCAGACTGTTTGTGAGAACTTGTTTGGAAGCTTTTGAAATTGCAAGTAGGACTTTGTAGCTTGCTACTAACTTCTTGCCTGAATGCAGAATTCCAGAAGAAATGGCTATTGTTTTTATCCTGTCTTATATTTCTACTTTCCCAAAGGGAAGCATGGTCCTGGAGGGAGGGGGTGTTAGCAATATCTTCTCTTCATTTAAAAAAATTCTGATAGAACTGGAAAATTACAGGCCATCCTTTTTTGTTGAGAAAAATATAAATTTTATTTATTAGAAAATAAGTCTGGTGTATTGATGGTTCTGCATGGTAGTAGGATCCTTCTAAAGAACTTAAGTCAATATTTTGACATAAGAGTGCAGTTGTCATTTATCCAGAATTTCATAGTTCAAGAGTAAATCAGGTGCAGTGCACTGTATCCTATATCCTCTATACAGTTTTAAAAATAGCAAAGTTCATTAGAGGATACCCTTAATTCATGTGTTACAGTTTTTGAATAGTGTCTTAATTATACCCTTGTTTAATCTCATTTGGTACTTATTTTCTAAAATGTTAAACTAAAAAAAAAAATCCTGCAAGTTTATCTGACATGTGTTCCCTGATTGGTCAGATGCAAAGAATTCCAGGGTTCCCATGCTATTAATTTAGGTTTAGCTGGAGGTAAAGGATATTATTCACTTTGCTTGTGGTAATCCTGGCTAAGCCAAGTGTTCTGGTGTTCTGCATATCAGATCTTCAAATGGTGCAGTTTTGTTTTTTCTGTCCTTCATCAGTTTGGGATTATTATGGGTGATTTTTTCTCTGGTTTATGTTTCTGTTCTTTTCTAAAAGCCAATTCAGAGAGACATTAGCATCTTGGCTAGCTTGAGGAGGCAGATTTTTCCAAGAAGGCATTAGTATAATTCTTTGGGTGTTCCATGGCAGAAAAAAATTACATTCCTCTGTGTCATAGAAACAATTTTATATGACTGTAAAGTTATATTATTTCTTGTTATGTTACACAGTTTGGTGACATACATACTCAGTTGATTTTCACTCTCCAAGAAATTATCATGACATTGATAAAATACGAATATACCAAAACCTTCAAGAGCTGTTAATAAGACTTGCTATAAAAAAAAACCTAAATGTATACTGTCATATTTCTGTATGAATTTTGTTGCATTTTGAATCTTAACATGTTTAATCAACATTCATATATTAATATTTCTGGGAATACTGGATGATATAATGGGAAAAATAACTATCACAGATTATAGAATATTATTATTCAGAGAGAAGGCTGAAATTATGGATGTTCCCACAACTTCTTTATTAAAATAGATCTGTCCTACAAAGATTGAGATGAGATCTCTAAGCAGAAATTTTATCACAACATAGACATTTTGGTAGATAATAACAGACCGATGTGGGGGTTGTATAGGTGTAAAGTGTTGTTAATGTTTTCTGTTGCTACATACATAATTGGAATTTTTGTGTATTGCTGTCAGAAAAGTATGGTTTGGTGCATATTTGAGAATTTTACTTTTATGTTCTACCTCAGAAACGTTTGCGTTTTCTCCTGAGATACTTTCATCAAGACTGAACTTCCTTATTTCAAACTTTCTACACTGCTGAATTTTATATGCTGTGCTTAGTATTTTGCATACGTTTTTCCTCTGGCATTTCTCATATCTCTTTGCTGTATCTTTTTATGCTGTAATTCTATCTCATGCTGCAGCAGCTTACTTTACTCTTCTGTCTTGTGCAGCATTTTATTCTCAGTACTTTTCACCTTTGCCCAATGTTTCATTTAGTGCCCTTACTTGGTTTTCTTTTTTTTTTTTCCTTCTTCTTCTACTTCCTTTGGAGGTTTGCAATATTTGGCAGGTATTAGGTTGCATGAAGGGAAAATCTTTGTTTGTCTCTTAGTCCTGGGTTCTATATGAAAATGTAATGGAGGAATTGAGGGTTCACATACATGTAATGCATTACAGAATGCCTTTCTAGGAGTCTATGAACTGCAGTTGGCTTTACAGGAACCACTTAGACCTGGAGGCAAGATCACTGAAATAGAAGCCTTACGCACGAGCAGTTCCCTACAGGCATTTAATTCCAAGAGTTTGGAGCTTGTTCGGTAGATAGCTATTTTCACCTGTCTTTATTATTGATAATATTTAAAATCATAACAGCTGCACTGGCATTTCAAGTGAAGACAGATCCAGTGAAAGACTTTAATACATCTCTTAAAACCCAGTCGTGTGGATTCTTCCCTGCAATCGGTGGTACTGTTGCAGAGATCTCAGAAACACAGGATCATGCAATTAGGTTTACATATGTTTAACAGTTGATGATAATACTGTTTATGTCTTTGGATCCACCTTTAATATTATATGAATGTGAGAAAGAAAAGAAACGTATTCAGCATTTCCTGTGGCATAGATTTTATATTTTATTCAGTCACCAATTTCCTGCCTAAAGAATCAAATTAAAGCAGCTCCGTGTAAAAGTTCGTCTTACTGCACTTGAATTGTTGGAATAGGATTTGGTGCACCTTGCCATACCAGTTATCTGAGAACTGCCTTAAACACAGTCTTCTTAAAGTGTAACTGTAATGTCCTCTTTCTAAATTTCTGATTTTCTAACTTTACCTGCACCATGTTTTTTCCTTAACTGGAAAAGATAAAAATATCCATATCTGTCTTCAAATATATTGGCTAATAATAATGGATCCGTTTTATAAATAAACCCTGTATATTCAGCTATGTGTCTCTGAATTAAAGTTAAATTGATCACCAGTAAGGATTTATTTCAATGTACAGATAAGTCTTAACATCCCTTTGTAATGATCTCATGTAGCTATGAGTAACTAATAATTCATTTTCCTGAGATTTCAGTTTTAGTCTGTGGGAACTTTGTTTCTGACTTTGTTTCATCTTAAAGAATAAAGGGAATTGGTGTAAATCAAGTAACTTTTCATAGTAACAGTTTTAATCCATACCTTTGAGTAATTTGTAGAATATATCACCAATATAAAAGAATTTATGAAGTACACAATTTTAGTGAAGAAAAAGAGAAGTTAATAATTTTAGAAAACCAGACATAAGTACCATAGGTATTAGATTACAATGTGTTTTATTTCATCCTTTATTCCACAAAACTAGTGTGGCATACAGTGATATTTTTCTTAAATTACCTGTTAATGTAAAACTAAAACATGAAAAGTGTTTTTTCAGAGAGTAGTTTCTACCGTCTGGTAGATTGGTCTCTGTTCTGAGTAACCAAAACCAAAATTGGCTTTAAGTAAAATCATGTAGAAGTTGGATGCTGCAGCTAGTTGATCCACAAAGTAGAAATACAATGGAAATCAATTAGAAACTTGTAATATGACTTTTTGATCAACTTCAGTTTGGTTTTGCAGGTAATTGTGTTATTAAAATGTGACAGTGTAACAGGCATGCAACCACATTTATTAATGAAATCCTTGTATTTTACTACAGCTTAAAATATGAAGTATTTTGAGAATTTTTTACTGCTAGCATTATTATTTTATCATGTTCTATAAGATAATTTCTGTCTATAAATACTTGTCAAAGGAAAAATTATGTGACACAAGGTTTTTGCAGGACTAAAGATTAAGGTTTAGTTGAGAGTGTTGTAATCACAGAATCATGATTCATAATTACATAAACTGTTCATTAAAGACTAGAGCTCTTACTTTGCAAGAGATAATGCCTTGGGCATGTGCTGCATCAGCTTTTTGCTCCCTAAGAAGGGGCACGCTCTGGGAGCCATTAAATGTCAACATTTGTCGGGTGCGTTTTTCTTCCCTGAACAGAGGCATCCAGCTGCCAACCCCAGCACGATCCCAGTGACCAGCAGAAGCAGACACAGTGCAGTCCTCACTGAAATAGTGCATCCTGTGGAAAGCAAAGCTTCATTTCTTTTGGATTTGTGTCCTTTACCCCTTGAACTCCTTCCTGATTTGCCAGCTTTTCTGCCTACATCAGTGTTCTCACTTCCAGGAGTCCTCTGTTGCAGCAATGCACTCCTGGAAGGCAGTGGGAGCTGTCCAGTGCAGAGATGTTTCCCTGTTGGCTGCCTTGATGTGGTACCTCTGGATGTGTGGGCTGATGGATTGATGGAGGAATGTGACAAGTAACAGTTGAATTCTGCTTGCCTGTCTCTTGTAGAGGCAGTAGTTGTGGTCTCACCTCCTTTCCAAGCTGCCAGTTCTTGGAGAATACACAAGAATTCAGCTTGCCTTTCCAATTTCTTTGGTCAACATGGACCAAAAATCATGGAGGGGAAAAATAGACAAATATTTTAAAAAATCCAACCACAAGCAACAAGAAACCTATTAATCTAATACAAAAAATGTAGAAATTTGTTTTTCTGCCTGTTCATTTGGAAGTTCTTGCCATTTCTAAGGTTGCTCATTAGTAAATTCACCTAAACTGGAAAATTAAGGATCAGTAAATAATAAAAATGGTTTTGAGGTGTAGGAAATACCAGTTGGGAACAAATATCAAATGCCATAGGAATCATGGTCCTGATTTTAAAAAAAGGAGCAAGAGAGCTGAGAAAAGATGGGGCAGTAATGTATGGACCCAGCACAGCTGTGTGCAGAGTAAGGCTCTGGCTGTGGTTTTGGCTGTGCACACAAGGACACTTAAAAGCAGAGGCAGTAAATTGTGGTTATACCAGTTATGTCAGTGTAAAGTTGTGTGGTGGAACAAGGAATGAATTAATGTCACCCTAATTGCCTACTTAGTAGGGATCACTAAAGTATTAGTAAGCATAATGATGCCACCAAGAAGACAAGAGCAAAGTGGCTGCCATTTGCTTTGAGAATGGGGTATCTTTATTTGTCAGTTTTAACCAACCCAGCTTAAAATTGCTTCATTACTAATTTTAAGTTTTTGTTCTGGTCTTTCATGAAGTTTTGACAGCATCTCCATGAACTGCAAAACTGACCAGCAGTATCTTTTAAAAAGGGATTGCATGAGCAGTACATATTGTACAAGCTTCTTTCAGTCAGCAGTGAGTTCTAATCAATACAGTTGTTCCTTTGGTACAGCAATACATGCATTTGGGAGTCAGAAAGGTCCTACTTTTTGGTTTCCTTTGAACTTTGTTCTTATTAGGAATAGCCGGCTGATTTTTCAGTTTTTTGTTATTGCACATTTTCATTTTGCTTTGGATGGCTCAAAGTAGGAATATTGCTGCTGTTTTGTATAGCAATCTTTGAAGGTTTTATGCTTCCTAAGCCAAGGACCAACTGTGTTTGTCCATGGTTTATTATAGCAAGTACTAATAAAAATACATATTTTACTAATTTTCTTCCTTATTCCTAACTTTCCTTCCCCCACTTCAGCCAAAAAATATTGATGAATAGTGCTTTGTTTTGCTGTTGGAACATTCAGCCACTCATTATTGTAGATTATATTCTTGTAATTTTTGCATCCAGGTTCTAATATTCAGATATCACTGTAACAGATGCTTGAGGGGAATATGTTAATTTGTTCCTATAGCAAGAATATACACCTGAATAATTGAGTGTATATATGTGTCTTGCTTGGGTGAAAACCTGCAGAAACTAATTTAGAGTGAGTTGAAGGAGTTCAATAATCGGTGTTGTCAGCTTTCTCTGCTTGTTTTATCAGAGGATTTCTGTGCAGCTGGGTTGGTTTCATGGGAACATGGGTCACTCTTACTTTGTCTCTGGAATAAAGCTCCTTCTGAACGGTTGCTTTCCCCAGCATCTTTCTAGAGAAGAATATCCAAGTGGTCATGGTGGAGGATTCTGTGTGATGTCTCCCCTCAGTAAAGGAATTGGGACCATTCTCATTAGAGATGATGAGAGGGAAGGAGAAAAAGGTTGGGATGTGCTGTCAGTCTGTCTTTCTGTGCCCCTTGTGAAGAAAACAATTTCTGTCATTATCTCCTGTCAATTCAAGCCTGGAAAACAGAGGAATGACAGGGACCTGTATCTTTTTCCCTACTGCAGAACGCCACTGTCCTGCAGGCAAATGGTTTAGCGTGCCATCAGAAGAATATCAAAAGGCTGTATTAAACTGTGTTAGCTGGGGGAGGACTGATGGATGCTGTTTTGTTGACAAGACTGAAACAAGTTCTGTGTTTGTTTAGAGGCACAGAGACCTAATTGCTACTGAAAATTCTGAAAAGTTGCTGGAAATGTGGGTATTTGATAAGGGTGCTTTTGTACAGCTCATATTAAATCCTGCTGAGTGCGTTGGGCAGCTCTTGACAAGAATGAAGCCTATAGAAACATGTGAGTGGGTGTTCTGTTTCTGGGGAAGAGTGAAGAATTTAAGAAAGAAAGGGACATCACAAGTTGATAACCAATAAAATACTATTCAGATGGTTGAAACACAAAATCTGAAGCTCTGAAAGTTGAAAGGTAAAAATTGAGTGGAAAATGGTTCTTTTGCATCCAGGTAAATTACTGCAGTATGGTTTTCTTTTTTGCCTTAGGATTTGTTGAGTTTTTAAAAATGTTCTTTAAAAATGTGGAGGTTTGGGTTAGTTTTGTTTTAAATAGGTGTGAGGCTGACATTCAGAAATAGTGCTTTGTGTTCCATTCCTGGCACAGATGACTTGAAGAAGCCATTTAATGTGTACTTTAGTTGTTTAATGTATAACATAGAGATGCAGTTTAATTATTTACTTACCTTTGAAATACTTTAAAATGTCTGAAGCATGAATATTAAATATGCATAGTGAAAGTACAGTAAATGACAGTATGTGTAAAGAGATTAAGCCAGAGTAGAAAGCAGTTTAACAAAGAGTTGCAGAAAAGGCTGTAAGTAGATTACCTTGGTCATAGTGTCTAAGCATTAGGTAGGTAAAAACCCACCATATGCTGCTTCCTCCAGGCAAAGGTGCTTTTACAAGCCCTGACAGGGGTTGATATATGTATACTCTTCTTGTTTATGCCCTTTAATTCTTCTCTGTTTCTGAAGGGAGATCAAAGAAGGGCCATTCTGCATCCATCTCTTGTGCTTTCTCATTGCTGTCCTGCGCTGTACATGTCCAGCATTGAATCCCAGACTCTTCCAGAGTGCAGTTAGAGATTTTTTTAAATCTTAGTTACGCATCAGAATAATTTGCAAGAAACTCTGCAGTGTCAAAATTACTGTATTGTGACACTGGCAAAGATTTCAGGCCAAGCTTAAGAGTTGGGAGCATTTTCTGTTACTTCTGAACTCAAACAAACAAAGCCCAAACAAAAAAACACGCTTCTTTGAAATGACAGGATTGTGTTTGATCTGATTCACAGGTTTCTCCAGGGAACCAATCTCTTTAACTACAGCTCCTTAGGTGACTTGGAAATTCTAAATGCAATTAATGTTTCCCTTTTCCCACATAATTTACAGTCTGATAACATGTTTAATATCCAATACTTTCTCATCTCAGTGTCTAATAAGAGATTTTTAGAAAATTGCTGTTAGTAGACCAAAATCCAGAGTAATAAATGACCTGGGTATAGGAGAGCAGGTTGTAATCTGTACTTTGCTGGAATGCCAGCAGATGGCAATGAAACAAAGACTTGCTCAAATCCTCCCAGTGACTAATAACCAGTTTTATGTCACAGCTCTTGGAAATACAAAATAACAAGGTTTTTTATATATATATATATANTATATATATATATATATATATATTTTTTTAGCTGTGTTTTATTATGAGACGTGTATACACCCTCATGTAAAACAGTTCCTATTTGCAGAAGAACTAATGAGTATTTCTAAATTATGGAACCCATTTTTAGTGTCAGAGCCCCCCAGAACTGATGGTAGTGTACATTTTAACATACTGTGAACTATATAACTGGAGAAGTGCGCTTGGTTTTGGGAGTGGAAATTGATGACCACCAGGTGCCCAGCATTTTAGAAGTCAAGAGGATAAATCACTTTTTTTTTTAATTAGGCATCAAAGTACATCTCTTTGCAAGGTACTGAATGATGTCAGGCAAGTGTAGCTGCCAAGGTAATTTCAAGTGACTTTGTATATTGATTTTGTGTTGATTTTTTTTTTTTTCTTTTTTTGCTTGGTGTGAATGTTATCAACAGCCACTTTATTTCCCCCACTAATTAGCTTTAGTTACCTAAAAGTTAAAATCTTCATTTTGTGCTATCAGTTGCTCACATTCCTCATTCAACTGAGGCATAAAGTACAGTATGTTCTTCTCTTCAAGGGAGAGGAAACTTGCAGAAACCATGCAGGGACTCCATGACTGACAGACTCTTACTGTAAAAATGAAATTAATTTATTTGAAAATGCTGAATGATGTGGCCCCTTTCATAGGTCAGTGCCAAGTCATTTAGTATAAAAAAACAAGAGTTAGCTTAAGAAACATGCAGTTGTTAAGGTAGATTGATTCCATATTCATAGAGTGTTTTCTAAAGGTTGCTATTAGGTCCTGACACAGAAACTAAAATCTGTGATATGACTCTGAGTGCTCTGGTTTGGAAATGTAAATGCTATTAGAATGGAAAGAATGGAGGGGAGAAGCATTTTGAACGTAGATCTCAGCAGACTGGATCAGAATGGACATAAGTCTCATTAAAGCAGTAGCTGTGCTGTTCTCAAGTTTTGTCACTGACAAGAGAGGAGGCTGCTGTAACCCTAATCACTGTTAGAACAAGATTCATGGCAATTAATTGTGTAAGAACTAATTGCTTATGGCATGACTTCCAGAAATCTGGCTCTGCTCTGTGGTAATTATTTCATGGAGCAGTCCAAAAGAGTGGAGTACTTATCACTGCAGAAGAAAAACTGAATCAGCAGGAATTCCTGCTGATCAGTGTCAGTCTCTAAGAAGTAGCTTTCCTTTTTTAAATATCAGTCCCTCAAAACCTCATGTTAATCAAGGTTTTTCAGCAGAGATTCTGAAGCTGTTCCTGTGCTATGCTGAATGATTCAAGTGCTCATCCGGAAAATTCCTGGCAATTAACAGGATCTAAGAACTTGCAAGAGTATTTCAGTTCTGGGACTGGGGAAACAGAATTACATTCTCTGGAGTGAAAGTTCTCCCGCAAGAACTGCTTTGGGTTTTGTATGTGCTGACAAGTTAGTATTTAGCATTGAGAAAGTGTATCTTCAGTCAGTAGAGGGGACATGTCTGTGAGTTTACTTAAGAGTGTTTGGTTTTGGCAAAGGATGTGAGAGAATTTTCCTTGGTAATTCCTGACAGACCTTTCAGAGAAAATGATGCAACTGTCGCTGGATGACGTAGAGGTGGTTGCTCTTTGAGTGCCTCGTTGAAGGATGGAGCTGGTTTTGCAGCAGATTAATGAGCTACTTTGTCTTTTATTAGACTTCTTCCATTTTGGAGAATTTTAACACAACTGCAGGAGGTAGTTTGGATCAGAATTGTGCTTGCTTACAAAGAACCTGGAAAGATAGAGAGTAGAATTGTTAGCCACTTTTTAAAATTGTCCTGGAAGTTACTCACATGACCTCTTTTCGCGTAATGCAGCAGGAGCATTATGGTAGCATTTGAGACTAAGAGGCCAGAGCAGACAGAGGCTTCAAGAAAGAGCTCAATGTGTGTGTTATTATTTAGCTTACTGCTTTTTCAGAGAAGTACTTGGCTTTATTACAGTCATAGAGGGCCAGAGAGCCTGTACAAACCTGTGCAAACAGTAGTTGTTCGAAACTTAAAAGAACGTATGCAGACATACAGCTCGCTAGAAAGTCCTGTTGCAGTTGAGCGGGGTGTGCAGTGGTTTGGGGAGAATGCAGCTCTGCAGCAAGTCTAAAGTACCAGAATATGGAGCATGCAAACTATGTATTTCAGAACTAGTATTTCCAATTTTTTTTCCTTGGCAATGCAAGATCCCAAAATCCCCATTTTTGTGTATTTCAGTACTTCTGATACTCACTTGATAAAACTGCAGTCTTATTCTCAGGCTTCAGAATATATTAATTCATAAAAACTGAATATGGAAGTTAAAGTAAATAGCTCCAAGTTAATCCATATCTTAGTAGAGATATGAAAAAGTGCTGAGAAGCCTTTTTGTCTGAAAAGTTGGTTCAAAAACCCCTTTTCTCCAATTATAATGCTACTCTGTAGCTGCAGATCAGTATCATGTGACATGTTTTTGAATGATCCTGGCATTCTTGTGTTTTTACTTAATTCCACAAAGACCATTTCAGTGAGGTCATGTGAATGTTTTAATGAGGGAAGTAACTGAAGTTGAATATTCTTGGGTTTGAGTTATTTTTCCCCAAATGTAAATTAATCTCTTTCCATTCAGACTAGATTATTTAAGGCTACCTCATTAAGATGATTTCTTTCTTCTCTTTACACATGTGTATCATCATTAAATTATCACGTCATTTAAATCTCCAACATTTGGTTGCTTTTTACTTCTATGTATTTACATGTTTTAAATGAAATTACTACCTTTTTTTCAATTCCATTTAGAAAATCAATTGCTTAAATACAATTTGAATAAAAGAAGTAAAATGGCTCAAGAAAAAAATGTTAAATACCTGCCTTTTTCTTAGGTGCAGATTTGTGCACGCTGCTGAGCCTCTGTGTGGCTCTGCTAACAAGAGTTTGGGCACCTGCTGGTGGAAACAGAGTTTTTGTTGTCCAGGGTAAATCCTCTCCCCAGGTATCCTTAAGCTCTTCTGTGTTGTTACAGTTGCATCTAGGTGAGGATGTTGGCATCCTGCCTGTTTGGCTTCCCTGGAGCCTCCAGGGCTCGGCGGTGCTGCGAGCCCTGAGCAGAGCTCGGTCTGAGCAGAGCTCGGTCTGAGCAGAGCTCCGTGCTGTGTGTAAGGGCTGGGTGAAGATCTTGGTCCAGAGCTGGTGGCCCCTGTAAGCCTGGAACAGCCTGAGCTGTGTTGTTGTCTCGGGCCAGTTCTGATTGCTGTCACCACTTCCGTGAGCTGTTGTTGGAGTTAGTTTTTCACCTGCTGTAGAATAGCCACATTAATTCTCTCTCTTTATGCAGAGTTATTTTGGTTAGAAGAAACTGGAGCATTTTCCCAGTAGTGAAAATATTCAATATTGTTCAATATTAATGGCCTATTAAACAAGCATTTTAGGTCTTGGTTCCATGTGAACCTGAATATGTGCAGACAAATGTACATAGTAATAAATTCATAACCTATAACCATTATCATGTCCTATTGTTTTTAAACAAGCTCAGTATTTTAGTTTCAAACTTCAGAAAGTATAGCTGTATTTTATGTTTGCAAATGTTACATTCAAGTGGAAAGAAAATTACTTTTTCTCATGGAGAGGCGGCAATTTAATGTCCAGGTGGAAGCTTAAGCATTTGAAGGTACAAAGCCCGTATTTTACCTTAAGACTGT
Organism: Callaeas wilsoni; assembly: GCA_013398955.1. Lineage (NCBI taxonomy): Eukaryota > Metazoa > Chordata > Aves > Passeriformes > Callaeidae > Callaeas > Callaeas wilsoni. The sequence goes on from VWPU01008522.1 coordinate 40,399, forward strand.
TTACTTCCCTCGACTTAAAGCCTTACCCAATTACTAGTGCAGTCAATTGAAAAACTTGAATTACCTCAGTAACCTCTGGATCTTTTCTGTAGTACACGTGGAATTCATTGTGTCAGGCTTCTCTTTGTTTTAGCAATATGGGAACAGAAACAAAATTTACTGAAATTCTATAGTAGTGAACAGCTCTTACCTGATTTTAGTATGTGTATTTTGTGCTGAACTAAGTTACAGTTGTAATAGTAAATGTCAGAAAACATTTTCATGAAAAAAGTTGATACATAATAATTTGCAACAACAGGGGCCATGGGTAACTGTGGGATTTCAGAAACTGAAGTGGGCAACTGTAACTTTAAAGCTAATAAAAGGTATTAGATGTAGTTAACTGTTTTTTTAAAGGCTGTATTAAAATGTCATATGACTTCCTGAGTCTGAGTTAGCTTTATCAAAACCAGTTTGGAAACCGTACATTACTGGGTACAGGCATGGCAGTCCCGTCAGTGACACTCGAATGTGCCTGTTAAATAGTCCAAATTGGGTGTGAATCTGGGGTGGCACGTTTGAGAGAACACTGACATTTTCATTCTGCTTCTGTATTCTTTGGGGAATCTGGTTTGAATTTATTTTGCAAATTACTTCTTCCTTGGTTTCTTGTTACATTTTAAAAATGGTTCTCGTTTTCTGCTCTAAGGTGGGACTTCTACAAAATGCTGTGTTTCAAAACCATTCCTGTCCAGTGCTTGGATGGTTGAGTGAAATATTAAAACTCTGTGGTAGTCACTTGCTTTGGGATAGAAGGAAGCTGATGTTGAAGTGGAAGAGAAATTAGCTCATTTTGTTTGTGGTATTTTTAATTTTGTAAGCAAAGCCTGTTGGTTACAGCTGTTGAGGATATGAATATAGGTTGTCCCTGGTACCATATTGTTTCAGCTACTATAGAATTTACATTTAAAAGAAACCACTGGAGAGTTAAATATTTTTTTCTTTATGGGTTTATATAAATTCATATACTCTTAAAATAAATTTAATATATTTTTACTATAATCCAGTAAAAATGTTTATGAAATGGTTCAGATAAGCTATGAAATCCTGTAGTTTCTGGTAGATAACCATGGCTAGTGTTTAGGTGGGGGGTGTCACTTTCAAAGGCAAATGCAGTGAGATGTTTTCCTTTGTCTCTGTAGTTATCAGAGACTGTTACAGACGATTGCTGTACTCGAGGCTCAACGTACTCAAGCAGTTCAAGACCTTGAAAGTTTAGGCAGACACCAGAGAGAAGCACTGAAAGATCCTATTGGATTTGTGGAAAGACTCCAGAAGAAGGTATTTCTATGGACTTTTCCTAAGTCTTACTTGGATTTTTTTTTAATAACCAGTAATTCACCATCTATAGAAATTGGAGAATAGATATATATACTTGCATTAAAATTATGAGCTGAGCAAAAATAGCTCTTTGCTTTCTTATTAGATCTGTAAGACATAGGTCTTCAATGATTTTATCAGATATGCTTCTTTTCCTTTTTTTTGGTATGTGGAAATGTAATTGTTCAGTTTCTAATTATAATGTAGGTCTTTTAAGACAACTTGAAATCTACAGGTGACTGGAAATACCAGATCAAAAAATCCTTTCTCATTTGAGAAATGAAATGTTGTGCTTTGAGTGAATTTGATAGGGTATGTTTAAAAAGCAGGAAATGCAGTCTATATTGCAAACTCAAAATAAACACTAGAAGATATACCTGAGTTACAGATAGCAGAACAGAATATTGTCTGATAGAGGAGAATCCATTTCTGTACGGAAACATTTTCTTTTCAAGCTTTAAAAATCCTGTAGCAACAAGAATACAGAAAAAATGTTTTCGGCTTGAATCCTGTATCACTGCAGCATCCACCACTGGCAAACACAGTTACCTTCTAGTCTGCTAGCCACATGTATTTCAGTGAAGAATGAAGCTATGGTTGTCTTTTCCTAGGTTTGTGGACACCTAGGTCAGATGTAAGCCCCTTAGTTTCAGTAGTTGTCTTTCTGTTAAGTCTTGAGATGAGTTAATAGCCTGCATGATGTAAGAGTGTTGCATTTGATAGTCTTTTTATGGGGAAATACTGATGACAGTTTAAAGTACTCTGGTGTATTTTTGTCCAAAAAGGACCAAAGGAATGATAGTGTTGCAGCTGACTATTAAATAAAGAGGTGAGATTTGCAGCAGTTTTTTTCTAGGCAGAAGACAGCAAAATCACTGCAAAGTAGGCATAGATTTCTCTGCTGGGAGGAGTTGAGGTTTATAAGGTGATAAAACTCTGAATCTTTTGAGTTCCTGGGTTAAGAAAGGTACAGATCCTGATCTAATGGTATGTTTGAAAAAGGACAGTCAGAAGCAGGTTATTGAAGTGTCAAACACCTGATTTCAGCTGTGAAATGCACACTTTAAAGTTTTATGCTCAATAAGCCATCATTGACCGTGCCGCTGCATATTTTATATGCACTGTTGTGTATAATTCTTGAAAGATCTCACCTTCTCTTTAAAAAAACTGTGCTGCATGGCACTTCAAAAATTCTGGTTTTCCATTCTGTCAAATAAAAAGCAGCATTGGGTTTTGTAGCATTTCAGTATTTGTAGGTTTTGGTTTGGATATAAAGTGATTGCATTAAATATTGCTTTTTATTTTTCATTCTTGTTTTTTCAGGTTGATATGGGTCTTCCATTTCCTCAGAGAGTTGTTCAACTCCCTGAGATTGCCTGGGACCAATACACCACTAGCCTTGGAAACTTTGAGAGAGAATTCAAAAACCGAAAACGAAACAGTAGGAGAGTGAAGCTGATTTTTGACAAAGGTAAAAGAAAGTGGGCGTATGTTACAAGAAAGAAATGACCAGTGTGGAAGTTTAATAAATTCTTCCTTTGTGTTGCTTACAGTAGGTATCCCTGCAAGACCAAAAAGTCCTTTGGATCCCAAGAAGGATGGAGAGTCTGTTTCGTACTCTGTCTTGCCTTTAAGTGATGGTCCAGAAGGTTCCACAAACAGTCGTCCACAGGTAGCTGTTCAAAAGGAAAGAAAAAAAAATTAAAACAGTGATTTTGCAATTTTTTTCTTCTTTTCAGTATGGAATGTGAATATCGTAACTGTTTCTTCAGATGTTCATGTTGGTGATGACATGCCATTCCTGTACTCAAATCCCAGAACTAAACTTTGGTTTAGGCAAATTTTGTTTTGAAGTCTCATGCGTTGGCTTGGTTTTGGTTTAACTTAAGTAGGAAGAGGGTTCAAATCAGTTATCTCAGCTATAATTTTTCTAAACACATATTCCATTTTATGTCCTGTATTTGAGCAGATGATAAGAGGGCGACTTTGCGATGAGACCAAACCTGAAACTTTTAACCAGCTGTGGACTGTAGAGGAACAGGTAACGGGAAACTCTTTAATTTTGTAGCTGTGGTAACATACATGACCATAAAAGCAAATTGTTAATAATGTTTATAGCACTTGAGAGATCAGAGTCACATGTGTTTCAATACTTGAGAACTCATCTCATACCTGTACTAGGAAAAATGTATTTATTCCTTTTTGCTGTTGATTTAGAAAAAGCTCGAGCAATTGCTTTTGAAGTATCCACCAGAGGAAGTGGAGTCCCGACGGTGGCAGAAGATAGCAGATGAACTGGGAAATAGAACAGCAAAGCAGGTAACATGTAAAACACTTGGAGAAGTAATCCCTTGTCTTTACTTTTTTGGTTTTTTTTAATATCGGTAAAGAAAATTCAGTGTATTTTCAGTAATCCCTTCGTCTTAAAAATATAACAGCAGGGCCTGCATTTCACTAGTAACAGTTACTTTTACACTGGATCTCAAATACAGAATGTTAATTGTGCCCCAAAGCCCGGGGCAGAGCTGCCAGACCTAATTGTTCATTAGATGTTGACAGTATGACTTTAATTCTATGCAGCAAGTGTAGTGACACCAGCTGTGCTCAGACTGAGTTACACTGGAGTGCTGAATTTCCTGCACCTCAGTACTGTAAAACGGGCACTCGTGTAAATACCACAGACAGAAGAGTTAGTTCTGTACTAGGGCTGAGACCCACAAAAGGACACAGATAAGAAGACACCAAGTATTTCCGAATCTGACTTGTTGGAATTTTCGCCCTAAAATGACAGAATTTCTTCATTTTGACCAGAAGTAAAAAATGCCGATGTTCTGTGTTTACAGTATTTTAATTTCTTTTATCTCAGTTGTATGCTTTCAGATAAAAGTATAATTATGTATTCCAGTATACAAGATTACCTCATTTCTGGTCATATCTATATTTCCCCACACCTGAAAAAATAGACATGCTTACTTATTTCATAAAAGGAGACCTGCTTTCTGTATGCTAACTATGGGTAACGGATGTGGCATTGTTAAGAATGAGTTTAGCTGCAGCAGGATGCAAACTACTGAAGTTCTTTCTATCACAATTTTTGCAAGATCTTCTGTGGTTAAAGAAGGGTAATTTTTTTCTCTAAAAAATGTCAAAGCATGTGGAAATAGAACAAATGCAGCACTGCAAGATAGGTAGCAGGTAGAGTAGTTGTCACAAAGTAGAACCCAGAGGATTTACTTTCCTAGTATTCTGAATCAATGTAGCAATCCTGGCAAAACTTTGGAGTGAAGACCAGTTACACTTCATTTGACATTGAGTGGTTGCATGTTGTTTTTTTCTAGGTTGCCAGTAGAGTGCAAAAATATTTTATTAAACTGACTAAAGCTGGTATTCCAGTTCCAGGAAGAACCCCAAACTTATATTTATATTCCAAAAAGGTGAGACAATATTACAGAATCCTGTGTTTCTGTTTGTATTTGTGTGCAAGTTGAGTCGGAATCATTAATACTTTTAATAGATTAATAAAGTTACTTCATGAAGTAATCTTCTTTTTTTTTGCCAGTAGCACTATTAAGTGAATTGGATGTTAATTCTGGTTTCACATTGGCAGCTCTTGGGGACGTGAAGTGTTCAGATTGCAGGCTGAACTAACAGGGCAGAATGATGGTCTTGGGGTACTTCTTCCTCATTTGTAAGTTTACTATAACTGATAATGAAGTGATAATGAAAACCCTGTTGGAAGAAGATAAGGAGCCCTATAATTCATATTGTACAATAATCTTCTAATTAATAAAACCATAGAAAATGATATATAACTGAGCATGCTGAATTAGCTCAAGCATAGGCTTAAGACTGAAATGTCCATTAAAATACAGTGCTGTTTTCTGATCTTGGAATGGATGAGAAAAAAATATGGTCCCAAAAAACCCGTAATTTGAAAAAGCGAAGACTAAATGTGCAGATCAGTCACATATTTTGATTTAAATAATCTTTAAGGTGCTCTTGGGTACTAATAAGGTCTGTAGACAGTAAAAGAGGACAGTCTCAGGTTTCATGGGGGTTTTACTTGTTGGGTTTGGGGGGTTTTTTTTGTTTCCATGGTATTTACAAAACTTCTTCAAAACCTCTTACCGTGGCATTTTGTGGAGTAACATTACTGGTTTGCATGCAGGTGTCCATGATGTTTTCTGATGAAGAACAGTGTAAACTTTACATTGATTCTGCAAAAAGGCAAACTTGCAGATTTGGTTCAGAAAGGTTGGAAACAAAAGTTGCTGTCCATGGGTTGATACAAAGATCTACCACAGTTTGTGTGTAATGATTTAAAGTGTTACACACTCTTAGTTATCTCCTCTGAAGTTATTGCAAACAATGAGTGCTTGTATTGGAGGCCTTCCAGTTTGCCATCCATCACAGTAATACCATTTTACTTTCACCAGGATTTAATCTTCTTTGTGCTCTATAAACAGAGGCAGGGAAGGTGCAGACATGACTCTATCTGCCCCCTTGTCTATTGGAAAAGTGCATTCTGGCAGAAGAACCAAAAAACCAGCTGGAAACATCGATACCTTAAATGCTGTGGAGATTCATCTGTCAGAATTCCAAATTACTTACACAGTTGGGGCTAATTTCTGTAGTATCATAATACTGTGTGGCTGATTTCAAGAGGCGTTGAAAATTTAGTTCTGAAAATTATAATTGTTTGAGTTCTTTATGTTGTTCTACCACCTGCAGTTACCTTGGTCACACCTTTTGTTCTTTCCTGTTAATTTTGTTTGGAAAGATCATCGTTACAGAACGTGTGCAATGCTGCCAGGCAGCAGATCACTGTATTTGATAAACACTGGGAGTACTTAATCAGTTGATATGGGACATTTTAGCTGTATTTTTCACTAATTTGAACAGTGATCCCACCGTAGACAAACTCAGTATAACCAGGAGTCAAATGTATTTTCTGTAATATTCTCAACATTCTCATACTGCAACAGTAATGGTCCCATCATACAGATTTTTCTTAGGCTTCTATCTAGAACATACCTAATACTTACGTCAGTTTTTGCAGTGTGATTCACATCCTTATTGCCAGGTCATAAGAGTAAGGTCGATGTGACCTGGTTTGTATTAAGCAGCATCTCTGTGCTATGTTTGTGTCCTGTATAAGAAATACAGCCGGTGAAAAAAATCAAACAAACAGTGTATGTGGAGAAACTGAGCTCTCAGTCTGCCATTAGAGCTGTCTGCTTAGAGCACAGATTGACAGCACCTCACCAGGTTAGTTATTCCCAGGTCTCCAGTGGAGATATAATGTGCCAGAAAGGAAATGCAAGGGCTGTTGGAAGCCTGGGTCCTACTTGTCCTAATTTTGATATTGAGTAACTGTAACTGTATCTGCTTTATTGCCAGTAACAGAAGTATGAAAAACTGGATGCTAATACTTAAAGCATATACCTATGGGAAAATAAGAAACATAGATGTATTTAATGTAAAGATTTGTGTCAAAAGGGATGCTTCACAAGAAAATACTTGCATTTCTCCATGGATATTGTCCAGGATGCTTTTTTAAAATGGTTACTGGAGAGGTTAGAAGCCTGTTCAGTTCTTGAACACCTTGAAGTTACCCTGTACATCTACACATATGACATATGTCTCTTCTAAAAAATGGTAGAGGAAATTAAGCAGGATCTATCAGTTTATTTTCCTGTATTACCATTACTTACTGCTGGTGAAAGTAAAACTGGATCAGAGATTTAGGACTCTAGTAGTCAGTTCTTCAATTATGGCTTATCATTTTCAATTTAATCCTTATATAATATCATAAGTGCACCTGCTTTTAAGCTTAATCTAGACATGTATTTCCCACAGGGAAAATGATATTTAACTGTCTGCTTTTAAGTAGTATTTTAGTTCATTCTTCACCGGAGGAAGAGAATTCAAATCCTCAGTTCAATTTGTAGGTCACAGCACTGTTATGCATGGCAGTGCTGCTGTATAAGCATAGGCACAGTTTTCCTTTCCTGACTCCAGATCCAGTATTGAATGCAGATCTGTTTTCTGTTAACAGAAAATGTAAATCACTGTGTCAGCTCAGGCTGAAATACCATCTATACATGGAAGTATTTTAGAGAGGTTTGAAATCTTAAGGGAAACCATAAAAGCACCAAAACACAGGTAGCTGGTGATCATAAGGCAGAAAGTGGAAAAATTCAACACAATAGGTGTAGTACATTAGTCTCAGAAGAAATTCTTTTCTTCTTTGCACTGTGGTAGTTCTGCAGATCAGAGGTACCACCTGCCAGTTGTTACTACGGTCTTCATCTCTTCCATTAAGACTGAACAGAGCTAATCTCAGTTCCTCCTGTACTTTTGTCTGCATAGATGCATTCCATCTAAATCATTTGCGTCATCTGTGCCTTTACTTTTTAAAGTGTGCACAACTGTAAAATAATGCTACCTCCCTCTTTAGAGATTGAATCACTCTTTAGACATAAAGAGTTGTACTATAACATTACAGGTTTGTAACTGATATAGGAACCTTTTGGGATAGAAGCTCTTGCAAAAAAAGGAGAAAGTACTAACTGTTGCAAGTATTCCTTTTGCTTTAGCTGTATGAGCAGCTAGGCACTGTGTAAAACAATCCTCTCTTTTATGATTGGTAGAAAAAACACTTTTCATGCTTACGTTTTTGATTCACACTGTGGGTTTTTTTAAGTTGAGGAATGTAAGTTTTGACATTAAATGTCAAAATGCTGGTCTGGAAAGTAGCTAAGTAAGGGGTTGAGTCAGTTTCATTCACCCCAAATTCTTCCTTTTGATATTTAATATTCTCCCAGTGGGGAGTAAGTAATAGGGGCTGAGTGCCTTTAAGTAACCTCTTTGAAAACTGGCATGCATTCTGCACCTTCAGACAGCATTAAAGTGGAAAGTTTCTAGATGTGCACTAAGGGAGTAATTTATTTCATCTAATGTTTTTTCGGTTCCTTTTTCATGCAGTGGCAATGAAAACCTTTGGAGAGCAGTTCTTTCTAACTCCTAGAATCCTCTTTTTGGTGCAATGAATTGCTTTATCTCTCCTGCACCAGGACAATAGGTCTAGACTTGGGATTTTTTCTAAGGCACAAGTACAAGAAGTTGATGATAGGTGTCAAGCATGGAGCTTTTGGCTCTTGGACCTGTGCAAAATTACTTCCTTGCTCAGTCTCACACACCACTGGAAGTTTTTTAATATTTTTGCTCTCTGGTCCTCAGTCTTCAAAATTTTAACAACCTTACTTTCTGTTTTAGTCTTGCTGTCAGTCTCACCTGTTTAGATGGTAGGAGTTTTATGGAAAGGGCCCTTTCTGGCTGCATTTTTACCAAAGTATTGCACTGTTCCTTGGATTCCACCTGTTATGGGGGAGAAGAACTCCAGCTGTGGGAGGCTATGATACAGCGATATAAATAAAAGTAATTGGAAACATCATAGATTATGTAGTGCAAAAGAACAAATTCCAGGCAAAGTTTTATCAATGAGGATTATTTAAATAATAGCCAAAGAATGTTTTTAAAAATATACCATTTTTTCACTGTAGTCATCAAGTAGACGGCAACATCCTTTAAATAAACATCTTTTCAAACCTTCAACTTTCATGACATCTCATGAACCTCCAGTTTATATGGATGAAGATGATGACAGATGCAGTTTTCACAGCCATATGGATACTGCAGCAGAAGAGGAAGTATCGGTATGTCATTTAAATCAGTCAGAGAATGTCTTACTTGCTGTCACTTTGACCTTGTTCAGTGTTTAGAGGATTAGGCATCTTCACCATAAAATATCGGCAAGTAAGTATTAAATTGTAGTAAGATTCATGAGTCATTTTGAGTTATAAATACATCATTAATATAACAGCCTCCAACAGCAAAGTATTTAGACAAATCAGGAAGGAAGTCTGTAAGTCATAAACAGTTTTGTCCTGAAATATTCTCCAAGAAGTTTTAGTTGCATATTTTTAAAAAGCGATCTGGCATAAGAGAAGTTTGAAAAATCATGAAAATGATAGGGATTGGATTCTGGTTAAAGATGTGTTTTAGAAAGGTCACACACATAGTGCCCTGGTAAAATTCAAATGCTATTGGCATCATTGGTTTTTTTTATCTTTTACTGGCTGAATTAATTATGGATTTTGTAAAATCTACTTCAAAGTGTGAACTAACAGAGTGAATTGTCAATCAGCAAGCATATTTATGTATTCTTAGAGACAAATTCTAGTAGACATCCTAACCCGGTGAATTGCTACATCATGGAGTGTGCTGCTTTCCTAATTTATCACATGCAATAGTAGAAGAATTTAGACAGGTTGTTCCCATTTCCATACAGAATCATGGAGGAATTATATCCTACTGCTTGGGAGCTGGGCAAGTTTCACAGCTGGTGTGAATCACTGTGGTTTTCCTGTGCTTATACAGAAAAACCTGACCAGTTAATTCTATTTTTTTTTTGTGAGCCTAGTGACATCTTGTGTGTGAAAATCTTGTTGCAAACACAAGTATTGAGGCTGACCACTATAAGTCCATTCATTTTCTTTACTGACTTTTCTACCTGCACTGCATAGTCTTCCTTAATTATTGAATTTACTTGTCTATTTCCCAGTCTTAAATCCCATCTTGGCTCATATTCTGTATTCTGTCTGTGATGGTCTTTTAGCTCATCCACAGACATTCCTGATAACTTTGCATATTCCAATAAGAATCTTAAAAGACCTGGAGAGCAAAGTGCATATTAGAAGAGATGCAGTGAAGCTGGTTTTGAGCTAACGTGGTTTTGTTCTGTATTGTTTTTAAATATATATTTTCTAATTGTTCTGAACAGTTTTTTGAAACATTCTGGTTTTGCCATTGTGTCCTAAGTAATAATTAATATGGGCACTATAAATCAACTGGGATTTATTTTCATTAAGACAGAAGTTGCGGTTTCTCATTTTTGCAGTGATAATAGTGGTCGTGCACCACACACACACACAGAGGCTTTTTTTGCTTTTTTTTTAAAGTGGCATAATCTTTTCCTCCTTCGCTAGAGTAACATTTCCAGATAGATACAGTTCTGGCTTTCAGTAAGGTGGAAAGACACAGGGGAGCTCAGTTACCAAAAAGGTCCCCGGAATCAGTGCAAAATAAAAGCAATTGGAAAGCAAAAAGGGATTATAAACTATATTCAAAATGAATGTACAGGATTCTGTTCTAGTGTTAAAAGTCATATCTCTTAGTGACAGTCGCTGTCTTGGAGACAAATACTTTGCATCACGGTGCAGAAGAAAAGCAGTGTAGCAGGAAAATCAGATTTTCTTTGATTTCACAGTGGAATCACCACATGCATTTCCTTTCTAAAGACAAAAAAAATTGCCTGATTATTACCAGTCATAACTATTCCTGAAAAATTATCTTTTGGGTATAAATGAGTTATTTTCAAGTGAAGACCCACTATTCCTAACTGAGTTCATTTACTTTTCAGTTACTATTTCTTAATTTTGTGAGTAGTCCAATTATTCTAGAACACAGCTATTTACTATTCCAGAACGAATTGTCTACACAGGGAGCTATTAAAGCATACTTTATTCAGTGTACAGTTATTTTGTGACAGGCAGGTTTTTTTCAGAAAAACTTTTGAGATTTGCATGGAAGGTGAATCCCTGTTCTATATTTAAGAGAATGTAGCTTATCACTACACAACTGCATTGTGTCATTTAACCATAACTTTTCTGAGTGTTTGCAGTCTAGTCCTTTATATAGGTTCATAATTACAATTAAATAATTGATAAGGCCTTTCAGAAATGTAATAAAGCCTCTTTCCCTCACTTCCTTCAATAAACTTACTAGATAAAAGAGAATCTTCAATCTTCACAGATTCATAAAAATAAATGGAAATTACACATTCAGGCTACATTAGAAGAATTTTAATCACTATCTTGTAGTTGTAGTTGTTTTCCCTACCTGAATGTTCCTGTCAGTGTAGGATGTGAAAACGGCTCTACAACAGTAAAGACTTGTCATCTTTGAAAACAGGTTATGTCTACCAACTACAGCTGCTAAAATAAAATCATTACCTTGAAATGAGCATCTGAACTAGAATTAGAGCTTCTATCCTTCCATAACAGATCCTCAACCTTTGTTGAAGGAAACTGTGTGAGGAAAAACAGAAATCGCATGTCTTTAAAAAAGAGAGAACCATTTGTTGTACCTCTCTGGCAAAGATGTCTGCACTGGCCTGCAGGGAGACAAACTGCTTCATAATTTATGAAAAAATAGCAGTCTGTTTTTATAAGCTGTTAAGAGACAGTAAAGGCATAAAGAAGTTGGATAACTCTGAAAGTTCTACTCTTTCAGTCATGGCATGGTGCTTCTCATCGCATTTTATTCTTACCAGTAAAGGTGAGAACTTAACACTGGATATGGGTGTTACGGTTTTAAAAATATTTTTCCAGTATGTTAGAATATATTTCCATCATTTTCTTAAACATTATTAATCGTACATAGGGATTTATGGAACAAATATATGTCTTACTAGTACTGTATTCCTACAGTAAGAATATTTTTCTGGGATTTTTTACCTTGAACAGGATGAAGAGAGTATTCCAGTAACATATCGAGAGTTACCCGAATACAAAGAACTGTTAGAGTTTAAAAAATTGAAGAAGCAGAAACTCCAGCAGATGCATGCAGAAAGTGGGTTTGTGCAGCATGTGGGGTTTAAGGTGAGTACAAGAGATGTTCTTCTGTTGCTCAGTGGAATGTAGAAGTTTTCCAAGAGACCATGGTCTGAGTTTCCTGAAAAGATTTTGTTTAATATAGCAAGTTTGGTTCCTTAGTTCTTGTTCACTGTGTCTGTTTTTTCTCATTTTCTTTAAGAAAAACAGCCCACATAATTCACTCTTTCTGGTAGCTCAGCTTTCACTGAATGTTGATGTTACATGGAAATTAATAAACATTCTGTCTTTTTCTCACCACATTATGAAAATACAGCTTGTATGAGAGCCTTGTTAAATCGTGATAGAATTCTGTTTGACACTACATTCTGTTTTGACGGTGAATCACTAATGATAATTTTCTGATTATGAATTTGGAGTAATTTTGCTTCCACCTGAGGCCAAAGAAGGGACAGAGATTTTGAATAAGAGTAATAATTTTTTTTGTTTTGTAGCAACTTCACAATCCCACCAAGTGATAACTGACAGAAGTTGAAGCAAGGACATAGAACAATGTTTATGTAAAATTAAGAAAATAAACATTAAATTAAACTGGTGTGTTGTCCCAGTAACAACCATTAACAGGCAACATGAAAGAAAGGGCATTTTCGAAATCTTATTTTCTGGTTTGCAAGGAATTTTGTGTCTAACTGATTGCTGTAACTGTTGGAACAGGGGTTTTTTTTTAGTGTTATGGAGATAGATTTGTTTTCTAATACCTATTTACATAAGAATGCAAGCATAGTTCAAGGTTCAATTCAGATTGACGATAAAATGCACACAGCCTCATCAGTTGATACTGACAGATTTAAGTTACTAGACCACCAAGGTGCTTCTTACTTTTGTTGGTTTTAGTTAGCCTGGTATATTTGGCATTTCATTTTGTGGGGCTTTCTAAAATTAGCATTTTCTTTCTCAAAAAATTTGAAACTTTAATCAGGCAGACCAGACTTTAATAAGCTGCTTTTTCTACATAAAATTATTCTGAGACGTAAATTGGCATTACACAGTGTCAAGCATTTGAAGTTTGAAAGTTTCTTTGCATTTGAGTTTGATTGTATTATGCATCGTAGTAAGCTGTGAAATCAAGTGATTATGGACTGTTTTCCCTCAGGAAATTCAGTCTGTGGGTTGGACAGACCTCACCTAATAAGCAGCCATGGAGGGCAGTTTTGGTTCTGCACAGCCTTTGGCCTCATTTACTACACATTATTCAACCTGTGCTTTGAATATTGAACTATTGAGTCCCTTGTGGGCTTTTTATGGCTTTCACAGCTATAATATCCGAGCAATTTGCAAATACTTCTTTTCTTCGTTACGAAATGAAAGGCATCGTATTATTTCAGTTTCACAGGGCAGAGGGGAGCTGGAGCACAAAAATTAAGGTCAAGGCTTTCCCCTGTCTCGGTTCTCAAATTCAGATAACTGGAGCCAATTTTTCAGTTCGAGCATTATTCTGAACTTGATATTTTCAAAGAACAGCTCTTGGTATGCTCAGTCCCTCCTCATCACCAGCCCCCCACTCAGAAAGCCCTCTGTGCACGGAAGGGATGCAGCCGTGGCAGATCTCTGTGTGTTTGTAACCCTGAGTGCCTTACTGGTCGCAGGAGCAGCTGCTGTGCCAGTGGGTTTCACAGATGCTAAGAGAGAACTTCAGGTTCAGATGGATGGGTAGAGGATGAGCTATGGGAGCACAGGCTTGTTTCCCACATTTAGTCTTCTTTTTCAGTCCTGTCTCTGCAGCACTCTTCGTAGTTTAAATTTTTTGAAAATCTCTCCTTGCCTGCAAGTCCCATTTTCTTGGTTTCTTTTTTTGATCAAATATTTTTGCATTTCTGCCCCTCTTCTATACCATTGTGAATTTTTCATCTAGTCTTTCATGTTTTGTTTTTACTTCGGTTATTATCTCTTCATGCCACACTCTTGCACATAGCTTTTGTGTTGTCTCTGATCTTCTTGGGATTACTTCTTGTCTTCTTGCTCAGTTCTAGACCTCTGTTTCCTTCTCTGAACATGTTATTCCCCTTCCTTCCTGGCTATCTGGCTTTTAGTTCCAGCCCACCCATGATGTGTTACTAGATTTCCTGAGCTGGAAGTGCATCGTTGTGCCCTGATCCACAGCTCACCAGCAGCCCCCCAACAAGCTCTGCCGCTCTGGTCTTGCTGCTTCCTTCTGCCACGGAAAGGCTGACATTCCGTGTGGCTGGACTTGTGTGAAACGTCACGTTCTTGTGCTGTGTCCCAGCAGTTCTTAGAGCCACCTGAGGATAAGCAGTGTCTGCAGGCAGGACTGGGCTGCTTTTCTAGAGCAGGGTAATGCCAAGATGGAGCATTTGGGAAGTGGGAAACAAGGCAAGAGTTGATGGACCCTCAGGGCTCTGGAGGGCCTTTCCTAGAGAATGAGGACTTCTTTATCCACGAACACGTTGTGGTCCGTGGTGAGGAGAATTCAGCTGTGTGGGCTGGCAGTAACTCGTGGACACAGAGATTTCCATGTGGTGAATTGGTGTGCACTGGTAGCAGTGGAAGTGCCACCGGTTGCTATTTTCTCAGTGCTCTTCCATCTGCTCCACAGTGTGATAACTGCGGGATTGAACCTATCCAGGGTGTTCGGTGGCACTGCCAAGACTGCCCTCAAGAAATGTCCTTGGATTTCTGTGATTCGTGTTCTGACTGGTGAGCAACCTGTGCTTCTACTTGTTATTTGTCATTAGATTGAATCTCCCTACTGCATAATTGCTACGTAAGGTGGAAATCTTTGCTCCAGCATGGGACACATATCCTGTGTTGAGTAAAGTGCAAGATAATTTAGCATCTCTTTTTGGGAGATACATTTTGTAAGCAGATTCTGGATGTATAATTTGATTTTTTTTTAATACAGTGGACAGATAGATTTGGTACGGGTAAATAGAGGGGGGAATTAGACTTCATGAATTAATTGCTATCCAATTTGATATGAATCTGTTCATATGATCACTGTTTCTGAAAGTTAAAGATAAGGAAGATATTTGACTTTTAAACTGTTATCTTTTTCTTTCCCTTGCAGTCTGCATGAAACAGAGATTCATAAGGAAGATCACCAGTTAGAACCTATTTACAGAGCAGAGACATTTTTAGACAGAGACTACTGCATGTCCCAGGGCACCAGTTACAATTATCTTGACCCAAACTACTTTCCAGCAAATAGATGACATGGGAAGCAGATCTACCATCTTGGGTTGACTATTCTCTTTGAAAAATAACAATGGCACCATTGTTAATTCTGTGCACATTTTGGAAAGACTCTGCTTTCCCTGAAATGTCACTCACAGCATGACAGCTTCCTGGGTGTACTTGTCAAACTACAGCTTTGAGCTGTCATGGTTCTAGATCACTGAACAGCAGCTGAACATTCCTAGTGTGCAGAAGGTTTCACTGGGAGACTTTCCTTTCACCACATTAGTCACTTTTAGGTGGTGAATCTAAACAAAAGAAACACATACAAAAGGGTGAGCCAGAAATGAGAGCACACATTAAAGACAGAGTAAATTCCAAAGGCTTTGAAGAACTTGGTTATAATGAGATCCAGAGGAGATGAAGTATTTATATAAAAACAGTTTAGTAGCTTGCAGTTTTGTTGTGAAATAGTTTTCAGCACAGTAACTGACTTCTTTAGGCAAGGTTTTAACCAATGACAGTGTTTGCTTCTAGGCTGTACTCTAAAAATACTCACTGTCTCAGCGATGGTTGGCTACGGGCCTTTATTAAATCGGAGCTGCTTAATCATGTTGACCTTCAATTTTTTAAATTTTTTTTTTAAAACCACGATGAACTCTATTTACCAACAGTGAAGCACTACAGGGGGCAACTGTGGCATTGCTTCCTTAACCAGCTCATGGTGTGTGAATGTTATAAAATTGTCACTCAGATATATTTTTTAAATGTAATGTTATATAAGATGATCATGTGATGTGTACAAAATATGGTGAAAAGTGCCAGTGCTAGTAACTGTGTAAAGTCTCTAATACTCAACATTAACTCCTTTAAAATAAAATACACAGCCTTCTGCCTCTGTATTTGGAGTTGTTAGTGCAACTCATCAAAGAAAACTGCCTAATATAAATCATATATATGGTAATAATTTTTCCTCTTTTGTAGTCTGCACAAGATCCATGAAAGATTGTATTTTTATTACTATTTAAACAGTGATTAAATTTAGCCTGAGCAGTGAGCAAGGGTTCACATGCATTCTTTTATACTGCTGGATTTTGTTGTGCATCATTTAAAACATTTTGTATGTTTCTTCTTATCTGTGTATACAGTATGTTCTTAAATAATGTTCAATTGTCAGGAGAACTGTGAGAAATAAACTATGTGGATACAGTCTGTTTATATATAGAATGCTTGCTGTGACTTCCTTTCTGTGTAGTTCTGACTCTTTACTCAAGACGGAGAGCGTTTAAAGGACACTGGGATCGGTGACCCAGCGCTGGCCGCGCAGCCCCGGAGACGCCCGGCGCCGCCCCTGCCGCTCCCCGGGGCCGGGGAGCTCTGCGCTGCTCAGCCCACTCTGGCCCTGGCAGCATTAGCATTCCACTTCTCTCCTTCCTCACTCACAGACTTCTTTGTCAGGTCAAAGAAAATCCAGATTTTAGTAGTCTTGGTACAGTGTATACCATTGTCTGACAAGCTTTGTAATTATTGTGACATATTTTACTTAATATATTTTTTATTGAAATGTATAGCTTGTGATTCAGAAACACTTAATTATTTTATAACTGTAATAGACTTCCAGTTGCTTTGAAACTAGAATACTCAGAGCAATTAGCTAGAAAACAAACGAATTTGACTTTAAAAGACGGCAATAAGAAGGATAATTGGCTGGCTGCACCTAGTAACTTTAATTACAAATTGATCGGTATTAATTTTTGCAGTAGCTTTAGGTGTAGCTATTTTTTGCTTCAGAAAAAGAGTTTAGGCATTTAATCTATTTAGAAAGTAATACAGTACAGTTACTAAAACACTGAGCAAGTATCATATGTAAACATATCTCACATATCTCGTATACTTAGATAATTTAATAAACCTTAAAAAAACACAACGCAAAATTCACGTGATGTATTTTAGTTTTAATTGGAAAAGATACTGCTCTGAGAGACTTTCTAAGACCATAAAAACATGCTTTCCACATCATTCATGGTCTTGATAGGAAACTAGAGTTGGTGAAAGTGTATTATCAGGAAGAGGATCTGTGGTAACATTCATTTTCTGTTTATATCCTGAAAAAAATGGGAATAAAATAGGAAAAGTAAATTAGAGAAAATACTCAGTCATCAGTTTAGGATAGCTTGGAAAGAACAAAAGATCTTGGTATCCTTGGAACAAGGTTGGAAGCCAAAGGATGATTTCAAGTCTGAATCACCCAAGAAGGAAGTGTCTTGGATAAGTCCTCTTTTATTGAATATGTATAAATATTAATGTTTCCCTATGCATGCATATACAGCTATTTCTCCTGCATACATTATGAGCGTATGCAAATAGGTATCTAATGCACATACACCAAATCAAGCATGGGATTTTTTTGGTTTTTTCCACAGAAAAGACAGAAGAAGCAGAAAGAAAAATTAAACTGAAAGTGTATGGTAAAAAATTTTTTGTAATTCGATTTTAAAAACCCCAACAAAACAGCAGCTGATTGTTGCCTTTATTCCCATCCTGCACAAGTGTGAAACTCCACACTTTATAACTTCTACTGTAATTAAATATCATAGGAAATACTCCAGAAAACCTACCCAGACGAATTTGCAACTTCACGGTAACTGCAGAGTATTCTACTTTTAAAAAGAGCCGCCTCCAGCTGCAGCTGCTGGTGCGTCAGAGCTGCCCTCTGGAGCCGGCGTGGTCCTGCAGGCGCTGCCGCTCAGCGGCACTGGCCGGAGCTGGAGAAGCACCTCCTAGAGCATCAGAGGTAAAATGTAGGCTATAGAAGGACCCAGGAAAGAAGGAACATCCAGGATATGAAGGATAAGAACATACGTAAAACAGACCTTAAAAAATAATTGAATTAGCATCTACAGGGCAAATGCTAAGGAAGAAAAGGAAACAGAAGAATCCGCCCTGGTTGGAAAAAGGACATACTCTGTAAGCATGCTGATTTGAGCTATATTTTCAAGTCATGTACTGTGCTTTGAAAAGGATTAAACCCACATATACTGTAACAGAAATCATTACTCCTCATTTTTGTACATGTTTTATTTGTATTATGTCTTCATTACAAGAAAGGTAACTTTAAAAATGTAAATCTGCTGCATAAAGTACACCTTTGACAGTACAAGCAATCATGCAACCCACTTTCACTGTGAATTCATCCAGTAGTTCCAGTAAGAGGATGCACTTACTTTACAGGAATGTCAAACAAGCTTTTATTTAGCTGTCAGTATACCAAAGAAACTCCACAATATTTTAGTTAACCTAACGGAAATACGATAGGACTTCTACAGACTTTTTTGCAGATTACAGATAAATGGCTTACTAAAGGTGCAAGCAACATGAATAAAATAATCCCTGACATTTTCCTCTTTTTTTTTGGTTTCCCACCTTTCCCACCCCACCACACCCTCCCCAAGTTTTGGCAATGCCAGTACAAGACAACAGATGATGATCTGAGTTTTGCATTTGAAATACTTCCGAAGTGTAATTTAAAGATGACATGAGATGTTCTGGCTCATAACCAACTTTACATACAGACTTTAATAGCTAGAGCACAACTGCTGTTAATATGGATCGTTACTGGATTGCACATTTAACTATACAACACAATCATTCTCAGCTCATGAAACTGGGAAGTCAGTTATAAAATCATAACATTCCCAGCAGAAGACAAGACTGTCTCAAAAATGGTGTCTGCTCCCCAATAATGGATTGACAGACTTCCACAACATTCAACTGTATCTTCAATTAATTTTTCTCCTTGAAACAGTGTTCTGGGGATGTGTGAAAAGTTTATATTAACTTCTAGCTTGACTAATTCCAGCTCTCTTAGAGCTGCATGTTACAGAGGACAGGTTTTAGTCACGAAAGCCCAAGAACAAGCTAAGTGACACTACAAATGTTAATACTGTTAATTAAAAGAAAATAATAATCAATGGGAAACTTGTATGCAGTAACCCTAATGTCAGTCTGCTGGACAGTGACTGGGGTGGGTGGAGAGCTCCTTGCTGACCAGGCACTGTCCCATTTCCCGTGGAATGTGCGTGACCAGATACAAACCAGAGCTGCTGCTCACCTCAGTGCTTTTAACCCGTGAAGAGCAAACACCCAAGAAAACAAAATACAGCTCTTAGAGTGGGGTTAGCATACAGACCACTTTCTGTTGAGTGTACTGTCAGAACAAAGATTTCATCTAGAGTAACAAGCCACATGCACAAATTCCAGATACCTCTCAAGAAAGCAGCACTGCTTTGACCAGCAAATCATGGCTGTGGGGTGCACGTGGGCGAGGCTGTGTACACACCATTACACACCATTACTGCATTTCTGGTGAAAAAGAAAATGCTGCCTCTTCCTTTTTCAGAAAAGAGTCAATTGTCTTGCAGATTTCCAGGAAAACATCCTCCTGTGTTCCTTCTGCATCAACCTGTGAAGCAGGAAAAAAACCAGTTTTGATTAAGTTACAAAGAATTATCTTGGAATCTAAACACTGGCACAAGAAATTGGTCCATTATAAAATGAAAGTTTTTCTGCTTCATGGTAGAAGCATTCTAATGTAGAGGAGCAGCTTCAATAAACCAGATTACTCATTTTGTTTCCACGGATTTATGTAAGAAGGTTCTGCAGGCTCGATTGTCTGTAGCGAAGTACATTAGTCAAGTGAGGGAGCTTAAACTCTAAGTACTCATCTTTTAAAGTTACACCTTTGATACAGAACAGTTGTCAAGGGCTCTTTGCCCATCACTCCAACCTGTCAAGGTCCTTCTGAAGGGCTGCATAGCACTCTGGGTTTTGGCCACTCCACAGTAATGTAGCAAATCCATATGTTCCAGTGCATTTGTATTTGGAAACCTGGTGAACTGCTTCTGGTTTTATGACATCCTTTGCCCCTATCTTTTATAAGGGCACTGCTTTTGTGGTATAAGAACTCAACTTTCATTGAAGCAATTTTTTTCTTTAACACCCCAAAGATTCAGTTTTCTGATCAAGCTATTTTTCATGACTGTACTTCACAAAAACAAGACCAATTTACTTTCCTGCGCTGAAGATGAGAGAGCTGCATTTCAGCAGAGAGGAATGGCATTTGCAGCCAGTAATACTTGTCTGTGTTCCCTGGAAAATGTGAGGCAGAACTGAGCTGTTCTGAGCAATGAGTTTCATGTCCATCTCATGCTGTGTCACTTGAGGAAGGAGAGCTGTCTTTTGCCCTCACAGCAGTGACAGAAGCAGCTTTCACACTGGCTGTGTACACCATACAGATGCTTCTGCTGATTGTTCCTTTCCTCAAATGCCTGCTGAGATCTTTGGCCTTTACTCAAAAGCAAGATTCTCCTCTTCTGCTCTGTGCTTAGTCTTTCATGCATGCACAACATGAAGTTTGCACAAGATTAAATGGACCCATGACAACTTTGTCAAAGGATCTTTTTCTGAACTGCTGCATTTTCATCTCCAAGTTGCTGACTAGAGAGCCAGACAATTGTAGTGTTTGAAGGGGACATCCCTGCCCATACTGCTTTCTGCCATCTCTTTGGCCTGCAGGAGAATTAAAGGAGTTTCGTATTCAAATAAATGTATTTTTAAATAGGCCAAGAAATTCTGCTCAGATACGGTGTTGTCTTGCAGCCAGCTTCTCTACAGCTGACTGCACTCCATGTACATCTAAGTCCCTTGGTGCCGAGTCTTGTGTGGGAGTCAGCAGCTGCTCCGTGCAGAGATCCAGCAGGGACTGCAGGCACTCTCCATGGCTTGGTTTTCACTCTCGGTGGCATCCGCAGATGCCGTGAAGTTTGGTCCCCGTTGCATCCAGTCGGAAGTGCTGGCACATCTCACCAGCCTGTTCCACACCCAGAGCTGCAGCACGGATACGCAGCCTGGCCAGCCTTTAGGGAGCCATGCCTGACTGGGCCCGGTCCCCTCGGGCCCTCTGCAAGGATGGGACGGCGTGAGCTGAGCTCCCCTCGGCCCCCTGCCAGCTCCCAGCGCGGTTCCCCTGCCTCCCTCGCTGCCCTTCATGGGGCGTTCGCTGCCGCTGCTTTTTGTCGAGCTGAGGCAGAGGCGGGCACATGCAGGTGCCTTAGGAAGGGCAGCTCTCCCACAAGGGCTGCTGCTTTCAGAAGCCTTTAGGAGTGGGGGGTACTTACTAGCAGCAAAGAGAAAGCGGGAGTGGTGAACCATTCTGGACCAAATGTCCACCTTCTCCAGTTAAAAGAAAACCAGCCTCTCCCATCTCAGCTGCTATAAAACACCTTGTTTGGCCTATCTCAACTGCCAAGGCAACTATGTTCATTTGGCTATCCCACAGGAAATATACTGCACGCAGGGTGAAGGCCACAGCCATTTCAAAGCTCTCATCTTAATGTGTACTTTTATTATCTCTTTACTTCATAAATACTTCTGCACTGTCTAACTGATCTAATCTTATCAGCACAGCCGATTGTCGCTGGCTTTTTGGTGACCTTTTTAAAACTGGGACTGATACTCGGGTCTAGATCTAGGGAGCTGTGATGAAGAATTAGTTCTGTAAGCATGGAAACTGCCGCCCTTTATGATGGGCTGGAATGCTGACTTCCTAACAGTAGTGATAAAATATGGATGGGACTGACTAATGACAGCCCCAGTGCTTCCCATGCTGGCCTCCTAAATAACAAAGGCCCAATTCATAAAACTAGCTTAACATCGTGGCACAAAACTAACTTAATGTGCCAATAATTCACATCTAGTACTACTGTAATTCAACGATACTCTCAGCAGCTCCAGAGAAAAAACTGTGTATTTCTCTTTCTTAGAATATAACAAACCTCATAAATTAGGCCTGTTTTCAAGGTTATTTAAGGCTGGCTTGTCATAAAACAAGATCCATATACAGTTTTTCACGGTTTTTAAAATGCAGCTATGGCTTTTGGTAACTTCAAATACAGAGAAATTTAATGAGCTCATATGAAAAATGATTGGAGTAACCATCCCTATAGTACAGTGTTGCTCCTTTTGTCATTAAAATCAACCAATTAAGTTTTCTGTCAACAAATCTCCATTTGTCGTAGGTTTTGAAATTTAGAGCCCTAAACATATACTGCCGCTGAGAAGAACCTGACTGTCTGTAGAGAGGATGGCTGAGGACAGACTCTGGAATAAACTCAGTAGTTAGAAGCTTCTTACTGAAGGTCGGTCAAGTTCATCTGTGTCATCACTAACGTTTGTGTCTTTGTCATTAGGGTGTGTTAGAAAATCTCTCTGAGACTGTGCAGCACCTGGTTCTCAGAGCAATGGATCAAGCTGTCTGTAAATCCAGTGCAAACTCACTGAGACCTATTCACATTAGGCATGAATTTTCTGCTGTGTTTTATCTATGATCCCCTGCTAATGTTTCTGATGTATCTTTCTAGATCAGTCTCTCATCTAATGGGCCACAAAGCACCAAGGGGGGAATAGAGAATCACTTGTTCCTTTGTTCCCCACATCCTTATCTATCAGGGTTAATGGGTCTCTGAGAACCTTTCAAAAGATGGAAATAAACCACATAACTGCTCTCACTATTACCATTGATTACCCCTTCTGGAAAGGGGGAAGTTGCCCCTCCCCACACATACTTATAATGGGATCAGCAAGGGCGGGCTCACAAGTGGAAGACTGGGAGAGGGTGGATGGTCACATGTTCTTTCATAATGGTTATGGAAAACGTGACTTCAAGTGATTTGAGAAAACAA
Organism: Callaeas wilsoni; assembly: GCA_013398955.1. Classification (NCBI taxonomy): domain Eukaryota; kingdom Metazoa; phylum Chordata; class Aves; order Passeriformes; family Callaeidae; genus Callaeas; species Callaeas wilsoni. The sequence continues at coordinate 63,365 of VWPU01008522.1, forward strand.
TAGTACAACAATACTGAGAAAAAAATTTTAAAAAGAAAGGAAATAAGCACAGAGAAATGAACTTCTGTTGGACTTTGTAGGCTAAGCTTTCATAGCGTGTGGTCTGAAACAGTCAAAGTTTCTGGACACCCTTCATCCTCTGCTCTGGCTTGCTTAGCTTATTTGTTATACTCATGCCCTTTTCCTCAGGAGACTGAGGAAGGGAACCTGTACTTAAGACACCTACCAGGTGTCTTATGTTAGCTAGGTAGGATCAGGGCTGTCTTGCTTGACTACCGATGCATTGCTCTTCTCTCTTACTTACTGCCCTCCTACATACTGTCACTTCAAAAAGGCTTTAAAGGATGAGTCAGATATTAAAAACAATCCTTTTTTTCCTCCCTTTCTTCTCAGTTGACAGAGGGCCATATATTCAAAGGGATTTACATTTAGCCATGTCAAAACACAAGTAGGTGTCTACTAAATTTTGAGATGCACTTTTCTGTCCAGCTGCCTTGGAACTCACTGAGAAATAGATTTAAAACCAACAGTATCTACCTGCTTACTACTACTATAATACATTTTTTTTTCATTTCATTTAATGTCATTTATCTGAAGCACCTGATTGCCACAGAACCAGGCAGCTTGCAGGCAGTGTTTTTGAGAGTAGTGCTTTCAGCCCTTGTATTTCCAGTACAAGGTCTTTACTGAAAAGCAGCCACTTGCTGTCCTTAGCAGCAGGTGGGTGTTCTATAACTGACTATGAAAGAAATTATGGCATATTAAACTAAATCCCCAACACATGATTTTAAAAAAATTAATTGAAAAATTTCTAACTTATTAGTCACAACTACTTTACCTTCCAGAACACAATTTAGAAACTTAATGCCTCAGCAGAAAAGCGAGGACACTCTTGCCTTTGCCCTTCACTCTTCAGTCAGTTCATCCTCCCTTGCAAATATGTACACAGCTCTTCATCTCAGCAGGGTGGCTGGAAGCATTGCTGTTATTTATTCCTGTCAGGTTCACAGGTGTTTCATCTGCACCCACAGCCTTCACCCTCCGTCCATGCATGCCTCAAGCCTCCACTGCTGAGCAGAAACACAAAGAGGTAATCTTGGCCCAAGGGAAATTTCCAACACAGTCCTGACCTTTTGTCAGCTTCACCAGGTCACTGTTCTTGTTCAGCGGTCAGCAGAATGGAAAAGCGTTCCAGTTCCACATATCATATTAGTTAGTTATGAATGCACCTATGCATAACAACTCTAGGTTGGGGAAGGTCTTAACATCCTTGAGGATTAAAGTGGGAATGCTGTTACAACCATATACCTTTGTCTCTTCTGTGCAAGTAAAGCAAGGAGAGAATTCCCAAGGAGTGCAGAGGAAGCCAGGTCAGAGCTGAGTTTTTCTGTCTGCACTGTGTTTGTCAGGCTCCATCCAACCATGCCTTAACACCTGTTCCACTGCGCAGAGTAAGAAAGCTCATTTGACACTGTACTCTCACCACATCTTGATGTGGTGTGACAGATCAGTTCATCCTCTGCTGAGTGCTCAGCCAACAGCTAATTCCCACACCAGACCTTTTGCTGGCCTTCTGCCCAGGACTGAATTTTACATTTGCATATTTAACCAGCCTGTTTCAGGACTGAAAACCTTTGGAGTGGATAGGACAAGTTAAATACATACCACTGCTGTCATGTGCTGTTCCCAGTCTGTGGAAAATTTTGTCCAACTCTAAATATGCTTAAACTGGAGAAATTAAATTACACCAGTATGCCAACCCCATGTTCTTGTTAAACAAGTCTATTTCTGATTTTTTTTTCTGTGGCCAAGTGGGGCTGAGTGCTACAATCAAGCCCTATAAAACATGGTCACTTAAACAATTAATATCTAGAACTTAGTGGTCCTTAGCCACGCTGCAGTAAGCTGGCTAGAAAAGGTTAATGCCGAATCTTCATGGAAGTTAGCGGGATTTAGACTCTAATATTCCTCTAGAATCTCAACACCCACTCCTCTGCATGCTTAAGAAAGTGCATTGCTGCAGTCTCAAGGGACTTAAAGCTCACGTGGGCCTTTCACTGAAGAGCTGCTTCTGTTGAAAAACCAAACCTAGGCAGGAACCAAAGATTCTTTTAGACCCTTCTTCTCTTCTTCTCTTAAACAGCTTCTCTTCAGATACTTTGGCCATTGCTTATCCTGGGATCACAGACTGGTCTGGATCTCCAAATAGACTGGTCTGGATCTCCTGGATCTTCAGGAAGGCATCGCTTCCCTGAAGCTATTGGATCCCACCAGCTCTGCCTAAGAAAAAGAGTGCACAAGCCACTGATCTGTAGTTACATGGAGGTCCATGGGTGATTTTAAATAAATCCATGAATGTAGATGAGAATTTATTTGAAGAGGTCTTCAAATCAACACTGATAAATTAACTTTGGTGGCTTTGTCTGAAGTGGATAGGAAACACACAGTTCTTTCAGGAAACAGAGTTATAGAGGCAGCAGCATCTCCATGGGAGCATTAACATCTTCAGCCAGTACTGGTCAGTGTTGGAGAGCGATCAACCCACTTAGGAATGAACAAATCCCCAACACTGAAAATACTGAAAATATGTGATGTTTTAATTAAAATGGGCAAGAAAAATATTAAACATGTTAGACTGCCCCTAGGTAAAGTCTCAGTCTTCTGTGTGTATGTATGATATTACAAATAAAAAAACCCAAAGACTATTTTAACCTAGCCTAAAAAAAAAAAAAAAAAAAAATTGCAGTCAGAAGTTATATTTGATATATTTGATCCAAAGTTCTTATTGTAAGTTTTTCTGCTTTCTACCTGAATTTCCTTTCACTATTCAGAGAACACTCAGTGGCTGCTAATGTCAATGCTTGGCTCTCTGTAAAATCTGTTGCTATAAATTACAAACTAACCCCATGTCCTGGAAATTGCAAACTTCTCTTTGACTGTCTGCTTTCTTAAGCACATGTAGCTAAAACATATCCACCACTAAAACAGTTTTAAATGACATTTTCCATGATAATGTTTATAAAGCTGATTTTACAGAGCTTTCAAACCCAGTGGTTCCACCTGGAAGATGGATGTATGGTAAATACTACATTCACCAGAAGCAAGTTCAGACAATGCACAGACATTGTAAGAAAAGCAGTATAGGCACTGTTCAAGCAAAGCACAGGTATTTCCTAACATGCAAACCTACAATGTCAGCTTCCCCAAAACTAATGGTAAGAATATGAATCACATATCCATCTCTGACCCATAGATTAGGCAAATTCCTTAAGAAGCTAATGAGCTCCCAGCTTTCAAGAAAAGACTGCATGTTTTAGCATTACATGGGAGATGGAGCAGGAACTTGCTGCAGAAGCATTAAGGAAGGGCAAGGAAAGTCCATGTCAAGTGAAATGAGGCAGACTATGAATGCAAAATCTATGTGAAAGTATTAAATGCAGTTTCACTCTCTTTGGGGCTGTCACTTCCCTGATGCTTCAAAAAGGGAAACACTGTGCTAGGCACAGCTCCCTGGAATAGGATATTGAGACAGAGAGCTCTGTTTTCCTTTGCATTGTGCTGTGTTGGTGTATTGTGCACTGTACTGAATTCTTAATTAGGCACATCCTTGCAATTTCGGCAAGAGAGCTCCTCAAAGGAAAAACAAATAAACCACGTAATCGTCTGTAAGCATAAAGATGAAAAGCAAGCAGGTACTTTTTTCTGCCATTTGGATTTTATGTGCACTTATTGTTGGGGTTAGGAAAAGCCACAAATCAGGACTCTTCCTTTGAGTATCATTTTTCTCAGCGTTATGTCATTTACCCTGTTCTCAGGTCAGGATATTGGTGCATAAATTAGCTTCAGATTTCTCTTTTGGGAACTTTGCAAAGAAGAAAAGTTTGGAGCATGTGATTTGCATGTCTGCTACAGCCTCTAGAAAAAATAAATCCCATAATATTTCCAGAAACTATTATTGGGTTCTTTCTCTTTTAGGACAAGACAGAGCAGTAGGACTAGATGTTTCTGTAGCTGAACTAAGGGACAGTTTGCCATGACAGAGCAGAGAAATAAAGAAAACCCCCCCCAAATCCTTTGTAAATGAGTCTCAGAGCTAAGTGCACTGATACAATTTTTCTTGCTTCTCTGTAAAGTATTGATTATAGAATAAAAAGAATGCTTTAAATATCACATCCTGAGCAGGTGTAAACGGAGATAATTCATTGAAATTAATATAACTATGTTATTTATTCCAGAAAAAAGATCTTTCTTGTATGCAGGTCTGTTTTATTTCAGGATATACACTGTCAGTTTTGAAAATTTTACTAAAAGGCTTTGGATTAACATAATCTTTCATCCTAATTCTGAAAGCCCTTATAGAGTAATAAATCCTATACTTAAAGAAAAGCTTTACAGAATTTATGTTTAATAAGAGATTCTATACAGATGAGTTATTGACTCAGGATATGTTCTGAGACTAAGGATAAATCTGTGGTTTTATTCTTTCCAACTGTACTGTGGAACTCAGAAATTTGTAGAAGTTGCAAACAAACCAGGGAATTGTAAAATAAGAACAACTGGAAAGAGTAGGAACAGTTCATAAATGGTGTCATGTCAATATTTTCCAAATACTGCTCATCTAATTGAAGTAAAAAGCAATAATTTAATTAAAAAGATCAAGTAATTTACCTTGCATAACTGTGTCTTGCTTTCATAGTATGCAATCAGAGGGTTTGATGCTTGGTAGTAGCTTTCAATTCTTTCCTCGGTGGTTTCAGTGCTCTCAGAGTTCTGACTGCTCTGATTCCTCATCACAAGGCGACTGCTCATGGTTTCTGCAGAGCAGTCCAGGCAGAGCACAAGCTTTGGTTCCCCAATCTAGAGACAAAGGAAAACAACACGCGTTCAAAGTACTGACCCAGTGAAACAGATTTTGTTTGGATTATACCAAAACAGTCATCAAGGAATTTATTAGCAAATAGTATTTGTCTGTGCAGAAATTAGGCTTATTAACAAACACCTCTCATTGTAGCAGCACTCAGAGATGCCAGCATTGAGGAGCAAGGCTGTGCTTGCTGGGGCTCTGCACAGAGAAATAAAGAGAAATGACAAATAAAGAGATCTGACAAATTCTGGCTGCTTGGACTGAAGAGCGTTAGTTCATTATTTGCTTGATGCAGAAAGTACAGGACTTATGGAATACTTGGCATAGTTATATTTGTAGCCTTTTCTTTGTTCAACGTGTGAAAAGCGAGTGGTAAACTATAGCTTAGTATTTCAAGGTGCAGTAGCAGGAAATGCCCACATAAATGTGTGCCCACTTGAGATGGAAATGAGCAACAACAGACAGGCTCAGGGACACCATCAAATATTCACAGAAATACATCCTGTGTATTACTTTATGTCATGCAGTGTTTTATGTCCTTGTTTGCAGTGTACCCAAATCATTACTACCCATGGTGTAAAGGAAGGATGTGATACATTTCTCTGCATTTTCAAATTGGCAAGTAATTTCCAAACTCTATGAGAAGCTGATCATTTAATGCTGTTTGGCTAGTGCCAAACTAGTCATGAGGGAGCGTCTGTCCTTTTCTATTACAGAAATATATACAGATTTATTTATTTTTATTCTTAGGCCTGGCAAAAATCATAAATAATCATCTCTCTCTACATTTGATCATAGATATTGCAGTATTTTATGGGAAAAAAGAAATGGCAAGAAAGAGCAAAATGTTCTTCATGGTATTTCAGGAGAGAGCCAAAAGTTCTAAACACAAATCCTCAACATTCTTTCCCTGAAACCCTGAAAAATATGTGTGTCATTTAGCATCAATCTTGGAACGTACTGTCATGCACCCTGCTCAGGCACAGTACTCTCAGACACAAGATTTTGTATGAGCAAAAACTGCTGGGCTAAGTCCAAGGGGATAAACTCCACTGTCTCAAGCAAAATAAAGGTGTTAAGGGGTCAGTGGGGAAAAAAAGTTAATTTTTACATGCCGTTATGTATTTAATCCTTCAATGACACTCTCAGTCTTTTTCTCATTCCTTCCCTTTCCGGCAGGGATCTGGAGAACACTTTTTAGGAAAAAGTGAGAAGTCTTGTGACTGCTCTTCACACTAGTGACCATTACAAAATTATATTTTTACCATGACTACAGCAAAGAAAGTCTAAATGATTGATATATGGAAATTGTCATTGTTATCTTTGTTGACAGTGCTTAAAGGAAGAAATACTCTAAAGGTAAATATTTCACGTCAGGCCTTCTGCATTTGACTGAGGATGTCTGGATTGTGTTGACCTTTCTGCTACCCTTAATGACTTTCTAAGAGAAGCTGAAGACAAGGGATTCTGTCAGACAGTTCAATGACAGGCTTTTATCAACCCATTTTTTCCACACAGAAAACATTAATGCTATTAGCTGTAGCAGCACTGGGTTTGGGGATTAAAAAAGCCAACAAGGCATTTTTAATAGTGCAAGAGACACAGAGAATTAAAAAAAGATGTGGGCTTAATAAATTATTTAAACAAATGCCCTTTTTGTCTAACTGGATTAGGATGGTGAGAAGCTATTTCCTCCCATTTTTACATGAGGAATTCCATGGTCAGTTCTAAATTATAATAGAATAAATAGGAAATAATTCTTTCATCAATTATATCATCGCCTTACAATGAGGATAGGAAGGAATCTACTGACTGATAGCATCAAATATTAGGATCTTGCTTGATAGACTCGATCTGATTTGCTTTTGAAAGATTTACATGGTTTTCTGAAAAGTTTGAGTATTGCTATCTGGAATTCAAACCATTACAGAAATATCTTTTTTTCAAACTAAAACCCACAAAAAGTGAAAGTAATGTCCTTATCAGGTATTACAGCAATTTTTGCTACTTTTTTTTTTTTTTTAATTACTATTTTCCTGACATAATTTAGCTTAAATAATACATACCAAACAAGTCTAGTGTTTTGGAACTTTACTCTTGTCTTACTGGGTATTTCCCACATGGTGCTGTGGAATATATAATTTAATAATGTTTTCTCACCTTGCAGAAAGACCAAGGAGGGAACAGAGGGAGGGAGGGGACAAACATAATTCTCTAGAATTATGGCTTGGTAAAAGTACAATTGTATCATAGAAGGGAATTGGGCAAAACTGGCTGGAGAATTAGCTGTTTCCACATAGTTCATTCTGTTTATGAGTCAAAGCTATCAAGCTTTAAAATATAAGCATTATTCTTGATGTCGTCTAAATAGAACAGGTCTTTGTTAACAGTTGCAAAGCTTTTTACATATCATGCAGATTGTAGCATTATTCATCTGTACTTTGCTGCCATTAATTAATAAGGCCTGATGTGCACCTCTTTTCATTCAATTATAATTTAAGAACTTCTCATCACCCTTTGGAAAAAACTGCAAAGCATTATCTCAAAAGTGACTCATTTAAAAAAATTTCACAGTCTTACTGAGCAGCTCACAGCCAGCCAAGCTCACCCTGCAATGAGTGGATACAAGGCACAACAGGGGTGACTTAGCACATTCAAAATGGTCACTTGAGGTCCTTGTCTTTTACTCCAAATGCCAAATGGTTCAGGACTACAGGATCTTTTGCTGCTTTCAGGGAACTTCAAGGAGCTCTGCTTCAGCACTGGATGCATTAAGACTTATTTGCCTGGCAATACCTCCGTCCAGGACACTCCAATCTCTAAATCCCACTTCATAACATAGACCAGTGTCCACAGGACACTGCCAGAGAAACACCACTGCTGAAATAGTTCCTCCTTAGACACAAAATGAAAGAAATCTCCAACATCTTTTTAATAGTCTGTAGCACTTTATTAAAGGGACTAATAAGTCAACATTTCTGTGAATGGCTTCTATAGCAAATCTCATTGCTCATTATTTTGTCTGGCTTCTGATGCCTAAATCTTGCTAGACTTTTATGATAATCAACTAAATAAAGCAGCTAAAGGTTTGGTGAGAAAACAGGGGATTCGTTAAAGTTTTATTACCTTACAAATTTGTTTAGGACATTTGTGGAGTGTAGTATGATGTAACATATACTAACTATTACCCCTAACTCACTACTGCTTTTCTCCCAAACCCTGGCAGATTCATTCATAGGCTTAGAGAGAGTATTTTCTGCAGACTGAGAAATGTACGGCTGAGACTTCTCACTAGGTCTTAGCACATACTGAGGAAATCGATAAATCTCGGAACTGCCACGCAGCCTCTTGCAGAACGCTCTTTTTATGGCTGTACCACCTGTTACTCATCACAAAAATTAAATCTGTGTTTGGCTGTTTCAAGTGGCAGCAAGCTTTAGCAGAGCTGGCTTACTGGTGATAAATATTAACTGTGAAGATACATACTTTTATGAACCTACATCAGACAGTGCTTGATCAGGTTTTCATAAGAAGTACAGCACTATCCACTAGAACCAGAAAACTGGTTCTAAGATGATGTTTTCCACTAAATGTAAATTGTTCCTGGTTTACATTAAATTTAGGTAAAATCAGCCTTTACTTCTCTGAGTATTCTAGAGGCTGTGTAGGTAAGGGCAAAAGCTACATTTGCTATACTGATGGGATGCCAAAATTTCAGTGATCAGGAGCACAGCTCTACTGGATAGCTTTTTACATGTCCCTGCTGCAATCAGCTGAACAGAGGGACCCAAGCAGCACCAGGATTACAGGAGTTATAACAGCATTACAATTGTATGGTCACCTTGCTCTCAAACTCTTCTGCGTCTTTCAGCTCTCGGGGATACCCGTCGATCAGGAATCCTTTCGTGTCCCCCAGCTTGGAAACCATGGCTTCCTTCAGTAGCTCTAGAACAATACCCTGTATAGGAAAGAGAGGGAATTAGTTGGTTAATTGATAAGAAAGATTTATACCTTTGTTTGTTACACTGACTTTTGTCCTACACCCTTGAAAACGACCATGTTTGGCTATAAGTAGGTCCTGTGAATGCAGGTGTTTTTCTTGTCCTGCAGGTAGCAGGGCACCCTACTTTTTGTTCTCTCAGGATCAGCTATGCCACACAAATCTAGTGTTGCAATCCATCCAAGGTTTCCCAAAGTGCCCTCTAGACAGCTCAGGATATTTCATAGTTTCAAAATGAATGTTAATACCTGTGAAACTCTAGAGTACTGCTGCAGCATTTTCCAATCTGATTGCATTTTGCTATGTCACTGGTATAATTATATTACATGGAAAGTGACCCCATCTGACCAAACACTGAAGAGCAAAGCAATCGAAATCAAGCCAGAGCACAGCTTTTAGTTTCCCCTGAGCAGCATTTCCCATTATCTTTCATTAACAAACACATCCTCTGACCTAGCTTCAGTTGCTAAAGACCCACCAAGAGCTGGGACTGTGGAGCTGCCATGTAAAAGTCAGGTCCAGCTGAGAACAACACCCTTTGCCTTCACAGTCTCCATTAAGCTGCAGTCCAGCTACTCTGGGACGTCAGCCAGCTCTGCAGGGAACTGCTGCAGGTACTGTAATTTAAAATAGCTGCCAGTAGGACCAGCTCTGAATCTGAAATGTAACGCTATAAAAAGGACATAAAGTTTCTGTTTCCTGTACTTACACTTACACTTTGCAATGCGTCTGTCTCTCTGTATTTCATGTCTAATTTATTGCCTATGTGAAGCATAAAGAAACACTGGCACTGAAAGGGGAAACAAGTGCCATGGATTTGGCAATGAGGAAATGTCTCCCTGAGGCTACAGATTAATTTTACTGAAATGGGAATCATCAGCTCCAGTATCTATTTCCACTGTTTTAGACAATATACCTATCACTGCCTTTGTTTAACCATTAGGACCCCAAATAAAACCATCACTCACGCCAGGCACAGGTTCACCACATTCCACGATGTCTTTGATCAATTTACTTCTCTCTGATAATGACGATAGCTCATTTTGGAGGAGGTCACTAGTGGACAGATGAGTAAATCCGTATTTCTTGGCTAACTGTTCACATTGGCTACCTTTGCCAGAGCCAGGGCCACCTTCGTGGGGGAAAAAATAACTAGAATCAGAAAAGAATAAAAATCTTCCAATTCTCAAACTATAGCTGCCATGAAAATGGGAGGAAATTGATGACACTGACTATTTTGCAATTTTTAAAATTTTTGTAAAGCCACTATCTACAGTAGAACAAGTCATGTACTTCCCTTCTGATACAACTACACTGCTGACTCCAAAATGTGTATTGAAGTTGAAGGAGTCATAACAGTGTGAAATCTCTTACAGAGAAGACCCTGTTACTAAAACACCATTAACATGTTAAGGAAAAACGTGAAACAGCCCGTGGGAAAGGATATTTGACTCGGTACATGTTCAGTTTGACAGCTGCAACCAGTAGTAGCCAGGTAATGTTCACTGCATCACTGTGAGGGAAGCAACGAGCTCCCACCTGCACCTGGCCCCCATCCTGCCCACAGGAGCTGTGGGAGACCGAGGGCAGCAGGGGAAGGGCAATAATAACGCAGGGGACTGCTGTGGGTGTTGTCCTGGCAGGAACGGCGCCTTGAACCTCCTGCTTCCTTCCTTGGGCTGGTGAGCAGCCTCCGAGCCCCGGAGCCCTGCCTGTGCTGCCCTGCAGGTGCTGCCCCGTCCCAGCTCCTCCATGGAGGCGGCCGCTTCTCCCTGCGCTCCAAGGCCCGTGGCATGGAAAGCCAAAGGCCTCCTCGGGCTCCAGCTGAGGCACTGCAGCCACCCCCGCCCGGCTGCAGAGAAGGACGGTCCGCGGGGCCTGCGGGAAGCCGCTGGCCGGGTGTCCCAGCGCGGGGACCTCCAGCGCTGCCCGCGGAGCTGAGCGGGGCTGAGGCCTCTGAGGCGCCGCGTCCGCGCCGGGGCGGGGGGCAGGAAAGCAAACTGCTGCTGGGAACCGGTGGAGAAAACCTCGCTGCGTGTAGCAGCAATTCTGCAGCCTTTGATGGATCCGTTCAGAAGACCTACTGCAGTAGGAGGTAATTACAGCCTTGGAGGGAGACAATGCTCAGAGTCTTTTCGGTAAAGTTTTTTCAGCGGGTGACCTGTGTTATTTATCAGCTGTTGGGACTTGCAGGTAGGGCTACGCAGCTCTGCTACAAGCACTTAAAATTCTAGAAAATATGTGGCTTTCCTGTTTGCTTGTCTTTCCACAAACAAATATAGGAATAACATGTTCACAATAGAGCGAATTTAGAGCACTGTCTTTGCCTCACTTGAACGTTCTTCTAACTTTTCCATTCAATGTAACAATTAATTGCTCTGAGCATATAATTTTCAGAGAAATTACAGTACTGTAGCTGAGACTAAAAATTGGGTCATAAAGGAGTAGCATGAAAGGAAGGGGTTTGTTTTCTGTGATCTGCAGTCTTTTGCTTCAGCTTCACAAGGAGAGTTACCAGCCTGTGGCATGAGAACCACACCTGTGCTACAATTTTTCTAGAACTATCTTTCTTGCAGGCTTATCTTCTGGCCAATGTGCGTTGCACGTTGTTTTTCTATTGCTATAATATGAAGAACATTATTGTTTTGTAAAAACACTGGTTGAAAGAAAACAAGGAAAAGATAGGGGTGGCTCTAAAGAAACAGATGTAGAGAAATTACAGGCAAATTACCTCTAATGAGTCCCTTAAATATCTGAGTGGCAATTAATTGTATTTCTGGCCTAGTTTTGGGGTTTTTTACATCAGTACGTTTGCTTACACATTCTGTCTCCTGGCCTTGAATATGCTAACAGTGCAGTAATTTAATCCTATTTATTTGGTGTATATATACAGTATTAAAAACCCCTAACTATAAAGATTATAGTATTCTTTTTCTTATATAACTGTTTCTCTTCTGAATGCAGAGCTCAACAAGAAATTTCATAATTTCTTCTCATATACAAAATAAACTAGATCTCTTTTTAGAAATAACAGTACAAGGACAATATTGAGTTTTTAGCAGGTAAATATTCAGAAAATTTGATGTGCTTCCAATACCTTTGTGTGTCAGTATTTTAAAAGAGAACACTGTCAGAACGGCACAATATGCAGGGTATGCACTATAATGAGTGTGCCTCCAAAACATTAATTTAAATGATTTTTTTTTTAATAGAAGAGTTCAGACAAAGCAGAGATTAACATGCAGAGCTCTTTAAAGAGTAAAAAACCTATTTGAGTATGTTATATGCTAAAAATGGTAGTTTTTATGACCACTGGTATTAATTTAGATTCATTTGATGAGTAGCAAAGCATCCTAGTGCTTGACAAATACATACAACCCACTTTACCAAGCCTTGTGCTTTCTTATCCATGAATGAGACCACAGTTCTTGTTTGGCATGATCTGAGAAGAGACTGAATTCCCAGGAAATTCAGCATTGAGGGCTGAGCACAACTTGGCCTTTACATCAGTATTAATTTACGTGTCTGAAATTAAAGTATTATCTTGTCTCCCTCTGAAATTCCTTAATGTGACTGAAATAGAGCTATTCAGGTGGGAAAGGATGTGAAAGTGCATTTTCTTACTAATTAGGTGTTTCCTTCTTGCTCAGAGTATATACTTAAAAGACTGCTAAGCAGCTTTAACAGCAAATTAATCCTGCAGCCATGAAGCTCACGATCAATTTGTAGTGTTGCAAAAATTGTACCTGTTCTTTTAGTGGATATTTTTCTTAAATCTGTTCATTTTTCTAAAGAAAAAAATTATGTGAAGAAAGTTTATCTGGAATAACAGATGCATATGAAAGATGACAAAGGCTAGCAAAAAGATTTTTTCGGTTAAGACTTTGCTGCAACTTGTTATGCTGCTTTTCATATGGAAAATACTCGATGCATTGAAAAAGGTAATCAGGTTTTCCCAATGGCTCAATTGTTAGCAGAAAAATATGTCCCCACTTCTGTTGTGAAGGCGTAAGATTCTTTGTGAACACTGTCATTTTTTCTGTATGCTGTCATCTTGTACTCTGCCTAGGTATACTTTGAAAAAAAAAGTGTTGGTTCATGATAACCTGTTATTCAGATTAATCATGTTGTCTTCCGATTTCTATATATGACATGAAGAGAAAAAGCTAAAGCCTAGAAAACAGCCAGAGGAATTATGAGCATGATGTGACCTGTAGGACAATGTAAAACTACCTGCAGTTCTTCAATGTTGGCATGCTTTTGTATTTTCCCAGTGTTGCTCAATGGAGTACACCTTGCTTTAAAGCTCATTTGGTAACTCAATAAAAATCGAAAATTGCAGGTGAAGAAATTAAGAACCTTGTATTAATCAGTGAGGTTATTCTTGGAAACAGAACTCTTTGAGTGTCCCTTTGTGCTTTTTGATACAAATAGTAAGCAAGAATGTGGAACCAGAGTACTAACAGAGAAATTAAATGCAGTTCTCTATATTGCTTTTCTGCAGACAAGGGCAGATTAAAAGGTCTATGCAGTCCCTTAGAGCAGTATTCCCTTCCATTATGTTGATTCATCGGCCTGTGTGAGGGGATCTTCTTGTAAATAACTTTCTGGCAGCACTGCTGACTTAGGTGGTTACTTTTCCCCATTTAATTATTGACTGCAGAAATGCTTCACAGAGAGCCCTTCAAGGGGAGAAAAAGAGTGGTCTCAGTGAGTGGGGTGACATGACCGATTGCCCAAGCAGCACTTTTGGGGGTTCAGCTGCAGTCAGCCCTAGATCAGCCCGAGGTCTCACTTCTCCCTCCTGCCCGAATCTCCCCCAGGTGAGCAAGGATCAGGAGCCTGGGCATGTGACTCAAATGTACTGCTGTGACCTAGAGCACATCAGCAGCAGATGAATTAATGATAGAGGGAGCTGGGACTGCTGCTGCGAGTGAGCAGGGCCAGGAAGGAGCAATATGAGCAGTGCAGGGCCCAGCTTTGCTGTCAGAAGCACTGACAGAGCAAAAGTGTCATGCAGACAGACTGAGATGCCTCTATTTTAAATCCTACAAGTTTATCATATACCAAAATATCATGAGCATTTATATAAAACGCCAGCAGTGGGATTTACGAGACAGTACCACCATTTATTTTAAAATGTTTCAATTTCAAGACCTTGTTATCATAATGAGTATCACCCCTGTATCATGGAGTAGTGCCTGCAGGGGAAACCTAGCTGCACAAGGGAGCCTCAGAAGTCTGAATTGAAACCAAAATAACCCCAGTCAATCTATCCCTACATTCAAGCAAAAATATTGGAGGACTCGATCAGTTTGGCAATTTTATCAATGCTACTTGGATTATATAGAGAAGTAAAAATAACCCTTAATTTCAGAATATGACATTTGAAGGCTTCTCAATAGCACATCATCTGCTGTTCACGAATTCTTTTAGTCTAAGTGAAACCATACAGGAATTATACTGTTATTTAACAGTGACAACAACAAAAAAGCCCTCAACAATTTTTTGTATTTCTTTTTTTGGAGAAATTGTTTTCATCAGAAAACAACCTGTTGTACATGTTGGCAGAGTGATGCAATACACTGGGACATCACTGAGTTTTCATCCTTCTTAAAGAAAATGTGAACTTTATTTCATGGGAAGTCAGGGAAATCAGCCTTCTGCAGCACCTACAGTTAGCTTGGACTTACTGGGGGTTTAATTATCACTACTGCTCATCCTATGCCTCTCTGATAGTAGAAGGAGCTGCAGTACAGGTGTCGTAGCGTAATTTAGGTTGGAAGTGACCTCATCTGGTTAAACATTGTACTCAAAGCAGGCCTAAAGTCATGATAAATTGCATTACATTATATCATTCAAGGTCTGACATACCTGGGACAAATAAAGAGTTTGTGTTTTGTGATATATTTATTCGTTTAATTTTCCTGTCTGCAGCTGATAATGTCTTACTTTTAGGTGTAAATGGTGAGAATATCTTCAGTGTCAGCTAAAAAGCTGGTCTTTCTTACATTGAGCTTAAGCAATTACCAGCTTTAGATCATCAGCAAGAATATAATAAAGATTCTGTAGAGGAAAGTGTTACATTAGCTAAGCTTTAAACACCTCATTTACAAGTCAGCAGGGAGTTCGTTTCGGATCCAAAGTGCAGGAATATTCCTGAAACCTCCTGTTCCACTTTCAGCCTCAACGGAAGCCAAACGTTTTCCGAAGCTCCTGCAGAGGACAGGGAGGGGTGATGCTCCCAGTGACTGTGTTATGTATAACAGTTTTGTGGGTGCAATATGGAATATTGCAGTAGTTCAGAATTAGAAGATCATACATCATTCATTGTGGTTAAGATGGATGAAATCGGGTTTTTTTTGTTTGGGTTTTTTGCTGTTGTTGTTTTTTCTTTTTGTTTGTTTTTTAATGACTAGCAATAATTACTTCTGAATATTTATTAGAGCATCACTCAGTTTTACCTTTGCACCTCTTTGTATTTTTTTCTCTTGAATTTTACTTTACTGGCCAAAGTTATCTTGGTTTTGCCTCTTTTATTATCCTGCTGTTATCTCTTATATTTTTTACTTGCTGGTACTATTCCTCTGCTTTATAATATGGATAGAACATTGACATGGTTGCTTAATTAATCTGACTTGACTGGTATTCCAATTAATTCCTACATTAGCTCTAATGTAAAGTTTTGCTAATTAGATTGTTTCTTTTTCTTTCCCCTTTTTGGACAATTTTCAAGGGTAATTAGTGGGAGAGGGAACTGCCTGTTTCTTTCCCTTTGTCTTATAAACATTATCTCTGTTCGTCAGGTATGGCAGATGGTGCATTTATTTTGATTAGTTTCTAAACTACTTCAAATGTACACCTTTAAAATTCTAGCTTTAAAACACCTTTATAAGCATCTTATTATTTCCTCATGAATACACACATCTATGTAATGAGTCAACCTCCGTAATGGCACTTGAGCCCAAGACAGTTTTTCCCATTCCAGTATCCTACAGCAGCCTGCTGTAACCCAGCTTCTCTGCTCTCTCTCTAATCAAGGTATCATGGGCTGAACATCTCTAGCACTGCCCAGTGCAACAGAGTACTTAACCACTGACATTTTGGGGCTTTTTTTCCTTCTCCCCATCCCCAACGGTTTTGTTCTGCTCCTCTGAGATTTCTTCAGATTTTTCTTTCACTCTGGTACCATTCACAGTGATCAGATTTCAGCTCCTGACTGACATGTAAGAAACGTCCTGTCTGCACAGAGGGTGTGCATTCGGGTAGTGTGTGTCGTGCTAAACCTGGAGTGCTTGTGCATCAGCAAGTGACCCATGCAGATTTACCTGCCTGAAAGGAACACCGGGCAAAAGAGCTCGTGGCCACCCCAACTTAGCTGCTGCAAGAAATCTGTCTCTGGGAAATACCATTTACTTTCACCACCTAAGTGGAATAAAGTCAAGATTTTGAAGACAAATGAGCAACCATGGGGGTCTCATGTTGTTCAAAAAACCCCAACAAACCCACAAAAAGCCTCTCACTCTTCTCATAAGACTTTAAGAAACTTTTTCAGGGGTGCAATGATGGGGCTGGGGATGGAGGTATTATGCGAAAAAGTATAAATAATTCTGGATAATTTTTTGAAAATTAACCCATGTTTGGACTTGATAAAATTTTTCATTATAACCTTTTCAACAAAGAAAAACAGAGTTTTGATTAAGCACAATTTACCTCTGTTCCCAGAAAGCATTTACTAGAAAATCTGAGATGGATTTCAGAGCAGGAATAACGAGGAAAAAGGTATGATTCCAATTTTAAGCTGCAAGATGGCTTAGATGTCCTAAAATAATTATAAATGAAAATTTAAAATCACTCTTTATAAAATAAAAAGATTCCCAGAGGCAAATGAAAAATGCACTTTGCCATGGACAATTTTAGAGGCAAAATTCCTTGAGTGTGTTCCCTTTTTATTCCTTAAAAATCTGTTTGTACAAACCCAAATGTTATCTTTCAATAAGATGCGAGACAGAGACAATTAAAATTTTTCACTGTAGTGAAGAGCATGAAGGTGTACTTCAGTAAGCATAGATTACAGTTTGCTTAAAGACTGAAAATTAGGTGTTATGCAACTTTCCCTTTAGAAAAGTCTTCAGTGAACTCTCAGTAACCTCATTTTACTTTTTCAAACACATAACAATTGAGTTGCAATAAATTGGGTCAACTTGTATTTGGCATAAGAGAGCGTGAGATAAAATTGCAACATGAGAACACTCTTTTCAGAGACTCTTTTAGGTTGCAAGGAACTTGTTGGAATCATTTAGTCAAACAACAGTGTTACACCAGGATCAGCTACAGCAGATTGATCAGAACACTGTCAGGTTGGGGTTTGAACATCTCCAAGGATGGAGGCTCTACAGTTTCTGGGCAAGTTGTTCCAGCGTTTGACTACCCTCATAGTAAAAAAGTGGTTTTCATGTTCAGGTGAAATAGAATGCATTTTAACTTGTCCCCATTTTCTCTTGTCCTGTCACTGGGCACTACTGAGAAGATTCAGGCTCCCTCATCTTCATTCCCTCCCATCAGGTATTTATACTTCATAGTAAAATCCTCTGGCGCCTTCTCCAGGCTGAATAGTCCCAGTTCTCTCAGCCTCTCCTCAAACGAAAGATGCTCCTGTTTCTCAAACATCTTTGTGGTCCTGCAGCACCCTCACTCCAGTAAGTCACTGTCTTTCTTGTACTGGGAGCTCAGGCTGATGCAGTACGCGTGGTGCATCCACAGCGGTGCCGAATCGGGAGGAAGGGTCATCTCCCTCCACCTGAGGGTGTTGGAATGTTTTTTGATGCTCCCTGAGTTCTGAATGAAACTTCCATTCACTTATTATTAATTTTGGAAGTCCTTTTTTTTCCCCAGGAAAAACAATGCACGAATTGATTTAGTTTTATGTAAAATTCCCCATGTTCTGGTATCTATCCTTAGGTCCTTGGAAATCTGTGCTCCTGCTCTGTATTGTAAAGCAGTTCTAAAAACTGCTCAATACAAAAGCAATTACTCCTTCCAAGTAATTAGTAACAAGCCTTAAGATCAATCTTCTCGTTATAATTTGTTTTAAAAGACTGCTCTAAGTTCATGCTAATTATATTACTCACATTCATGTGATAAAGGGCATTAACATGGTGCTTTTACTCTGTGGATTTCAAAAAGCAATATAAAGTAAACCCTGAACCTGCAAAGCTTCAGTGCTAAGCATCATGCCTGGTGAGCAGCCCACCGGCTTTTAACACCATGCTGAGCACATGCAGAACTGAAACCTGTATTTAGCAGAAGTTGCTTCACAAATAAGGAGGGGAAGAGACCTGTTATTTTTCAACCAAATCTCAAACTTCTGAGTTACAATCCAATTTAGTAATATTTTAAGTAATGGTGGTGAGGCAGCTTTGGTGTTTTAATACAACTTAACTCTAACTGCAAAAGAACTAAGGTTATTTTGAACATGTTCACAATCAGACAAGCTGCCTGCTCTGAGCTTTACACAACTGTTGATAGTATGGTCAGACACAGGTTAATTACATGTTATTAAATCCTAACTCCCTTTCAGAAGAATAAACCACTATGGTAAAATGAATATTCTCAGCCAATCTATTTTGTGAAATAAATAAATCAATCACATAATCAAAGATAAATAACATGGGAATATTCAAATGTAGCAGTTAAATTAAGAATCCTACTTACCAACAACAAAAATGATGTGTGATTTCCTTAGATCTTCTGAAAAGTCTAAAATGAAAATAAAAATTCTTTAGTGGCAAGGGCTACTGTTTTTAATGTCAGCTACTTACCACACTAAATTGTATAACACTCATGCGAGGGGATCTGATTTTACTAGATTTACTTTCTGCTACAATGCTCTCCATTCCAAAAACAGCTATCATCCACAAGCCTATTGATCTCTCAGTTTTGTAGTTGTCATTGCAGATATGCATTTTACCTGAAAATAGACCTTACAATACACATCAGTTCTTTGAAAAAAGAAAGAGGAAAAAAGAGAGAAGCAGTTTCATCTTGATGTAGTAACATGATGTAATTCCTCCTCAGCCATTGCAGTTTTTACTGAGTATATTATTACATTGTAATTGCTATAGAAGCTTGTCCACCTCCCATTTAGATTTTGCACTCTCTGAAATGTAGTTTTAAATTCCTCTGAGCCTCAAATTCAGCCAAATAATAACCATCTTT
Organism: Callaeas wilsoni; assembly: GCA_013398955.1. Classification (NCBI taxonomy): domain Eukaryota; kingdom Metazoa; phylum Chordata; class Aves; order Passeriformes; family Callaeidae; genus Callaeas; species Callaeas wilsoni. The sequence goes on from VWPU01008522.1 coordinate 82,447, forward strand.
GCTGAAATCCAGGCAATACTCTCACCAAAACTGCAGTATGTGTTACAGCTTTGCCTTTTGCTGAAATTGTACCTTTTGAAAAAGCAATTCCTTCTGGTCTGAGTCCCAGTCATTGCACTGATTATACCAGTACAGAAGGTGATCTTGCACCATGTGAGCCTGCTGAAATTTTGTTATGTCTTTAAGTTAACCACTTACAAGACACATATATGATTGTGTTAATGACATACAAGAGACCTCATAAAATTTTGGGGTTTATTTTGTTGTGCGTAGATCTCTTACTACAAAAAATCATTAGCCATGTAAAGTTTTGCTTTATCCTTTCATTCCTCTTAGACTCTTAGCCCTCATACTTTCCAAGGACACTTTCATAACTGCCAATTTCTGAAAACACCTATGAGATTTGATGCTGATTAACAGTAGTATTTTTAAATAATTTTGGATCCACTGACCTAAAGAGTATAGAAACGTCTTTTACAAACTTTAATTTGCGTTCAAAGAGAATTCACATGATAAAAATCCCTTGAGGCATAAAGTTTACAATATAAATAACCTGAATTCACTTTACTTTCTAAGTAACTATTTAAATAATGGGAAATCAAAGGTTTCAAAATTAAATGGCAATTGACACTGAAAAAGAAACTCACCTCCTGTGCTCTCATAACCAGAAAAACTTGACTGATCCTCCTCCTGTTGATTAAGCAATTGACAAATTGAAATGGATATTCTGCATAGGTTGCATTTCTTCTTATATCTGCTTATCTGTATATCTTAATATATATCTCTCTAAGCTCTCAGTTTTAACCTATGTTGAGATATGGTTTGCAGTGTCACAGAAATGCTGTCAGTGCTGTTTCAGTTGCTAGAACACGAGCACAGAGAACCCAAGACATCTTGAGATGATTCGCCATCCCATTTAAAGGGTGGAGTTCCTCAGGGCTCAGAATGGGGACCGGTGTTGTTTAACATCTTTGTTGGTGACGTGGACAGTGGCACCAAGTGCACCCTCAGCAAGTTTGCCAATGACACCAAGCTGTGCTCGAGGGAAGGGATGCCATCCAAAGGGGCCTGGACGTGCTTGAGGGGTGGGGCCATGTGATCCTCATGACGTTCAGGGCCAAGTACAAGGTACTGCTCCTGCATCAGGGCAATCCCAAGCACAGTTACAGGCTGGGTGCAGAATGGATCCAGTGCAGTCCTGAGGAAAAGGACTTGGAGTTGTTGGTGGATGAGAAGCTCAACACGATCCATCAATGTGCATTTGCAGCCCAGAAAGCCAGCGGTGTCCTGGGCTGCACCAAAGGCAGCGTGGGCAGCAGGCTGAGGGAGCGGGTTCTACCTCTCTGTCCTGCCCTCATGAGACCCCACCTGGAGCACGGCACCCAGCTCTGGGGCCCAGCACAAGGACAGGGACCTGCTGGCGTGGGTCCAGAGGAGTCCACAAAGACGCTCAGAGGGCTGGAGCACCTCTCCTAGGAAGACAGGCTGAGAGAGTTGGGGCTGTTCAGCCTGGAGAGGTCTCTGGAGAGACCTTACAGCAGCCTCCCAGGACCTGAGAGGGGCCTGCGAGAGAGCTGGAGAGGGACTTTTTCCAAGCACATAGAGCGACAAGGGGGAAAGGCTTTAAACTGAAAGACAGTAGGGTTAGATTAGATCTTGGGAAGAAAGTCTTCACTGTGAGAATGGAGAGGGACCGGAACATGCTTCCCAGAGAAGTTATAGATGACCCATCCCTGGAAGTGTTCAAGGCCAGGCTGGACAGGGCTTTGAGCAACCTGGTCTAGTGCAACACATCCCTGCCTCCTGGGGGTTTGGAGCAAAATGATCTTTAAGATCCCTTCCAAGCCAGGCCATTCTTTGCTATAATCATGGTTTTGTGAGGAACAGCTCTTCAGTGTGCAAATGCACAGTTCCCACGTGATATATAAGCAACCAATGTGCATCCTGAATTACTTCCAAAGTAACTATGGTATGATCAGCTGTTAATAATGAGAAAGCAATATTGGAGAAACTTCTAGAAGTGAACTATAATATAAAGATGGTATTAGTATTTGAGCTCAAATAAAAGTGTTTACCTTCTGAATGCAACACAAGCTACAAGCTGTTATAAAGGCTGTTAAACTACAAGGAGGGACTTGGGAACCAGGGAACTGGGGGATGTGGCATGTTTTTTCTCCTGAGATTTAGTCACTTAAAATTATTTTGTCACTTACTGTATATTACAATCAATGAGAAGTTACAAATACTGGCCAGCAAGACTCTCAGAATGGGAATTCTTTGTTGTTCTGATAAGTAAGAATTACATATATGCTGGGCATAGTCTCAGTTATGTGGTGTCAATATACTCACACCAACAACGCTTTAGCCTGGTCTGTAAAATATCAGTAACAGCACTGACAGTAATACATCCTCATGTGACAGTATTACATCATCAGTGCATGACATCAGCACGAAACATGTTATGTGAGTCATCTCAGTAGCATATGGTTATCATGCCATAGCTTCTGACAGCACAGCTTTCAGAAACAGCCACCTTTAAATGTGTGGAGCTGCAGGAGAAGATGAAGTGAGACGAACTGCAAGGTGACTGGAATGGGTAAACTGCTGCCTGCTGTAATTTGCAGGGCTCATGCACTGCCCTCGCAGGTTTCTCCTTGTGTTCCCATCATCACTGAAACTGAAGTACTCTTCATTAGGTTGAAGTACCACTACATTGATTACACAGAGTATTTTCATTTTTTGATTCACAGTAATTCTCAGCCTATTACAAGGCAGCAGAAGAACTGCCATCTTAAAAAAGAAAGCTGACATTTTCAAATGAAACATTAATCTCTTTCCTACATTTCAAGTGACAATATTAACTCTACGTCCTTTATTTTCGCATGTAATAATACAATAAAATAATTGACCCTGCAAAGGATATATTTCATACAAAAGGCTTCATTTTAGATTCTACTTCTTACAATGCCTTTAAAAGTTTATAGATCAAAATCATTTTAGGCACAAAGTTTCAAGTAAAATTCCTTTAAAAATCAGGATCAGAATTCCAAGCTTACTATTACATTAAAGAATTGAAAGAGGCATTACTTCTTTCAAGTTTTGCTCTCGTTCTCCCCTGTGATTGCGGACTGAAACTGCCTCCAACCAGTTTTTGTGCTGATGTGGGTGAGGCGCTAGATGCGCTGTTTGGTTTGAGGTCCCTTGCAAAGAGTGACAGTCTGGCACCCCGTTTAATGCCATCCCCTCGTGTTTGCAGTTGACAATGCCCATTTCTGATTGCGTCTTTCTAAGAAGTAGGTCTCTGAACTGTGAATGGCTTGACGTGTATCAGGCTGAAAACTGTTCTGCCTCGTTACCAGAGTGCTGTGGAAAATAACTGCGGGGTTTAGCAAGTGATCGCATAAGGCAAAGTCCCTCCAGTTAGACAGCAAATGGTATTTGACACCACATTGCCATAGCAGGTTTAGCAGCAGCCTCTGTACTCTCAGTATAGCTGTTTCCATGTACTTGAAAGCAAAGTGGGGAAGATTACATCTTATACATGATGAGCTCCGAAGAAAGACGGGTAGTCTGTAATTTCAAATGCCTTTACAGTCAAGTTGTATCTACAAATATTGTCTGGAAACATATCCAGTAGTGGAGCGTAGCTGTCTGTGTAACTACTTAAACAATAACAACAGTACGTTAAAATAATTGCTAAATAGAGAAGTTTGCTACCTGTAAAGAATCTCTTATTTGACATTTGTCTTTAGAGTTGGAATTGCAGGCTTTTAACTGCCATTTGACTTGTCGCTTATGCTGTAATTAGTAAACATCTGACTGGTAGTAGATACTTCATTGGTTAATGAGTTTTTGGTTACTGTCATTGCTAGGCTGTGAGGTAAGTCCACAGAATCATAGAATGATTTGGGTTGGAAGATCATCTAGTTCCAACCCACCTAATTTCTGTAATAACAAACTATGACAGTAAGTCTCAGCAAATAATAACGGAATGATACAGAATTCTTCAGAAGTTTCAATTTTGCTGCTAATGAATCAGTACTCTTAAGGCATATCAATAAAATAGATTCAATTTTTTTATCTAATGAGGGGACATTTTCTTCATTAGGACTTAGTGACAGCTGTTGTGAACGTCAGTTACTTGATGAAATGAGCACGCTTTCCTGTTACCCATTAATAACCTCTGCTCCAGTCCTTGTGGGTTTTCGTTGGGGTTTTGTTTTTTTGTTTTACATGGAAAAGAAAAGAGTTCTCCCTTATCACCTCATTGTTGTTTGAATGCTTCTAGAAAATAGCGGTGAAAAGCAGCTGATACATTTTATTCAGATTTCTAACAGATATAACAGGAGTTTCTCCTCCAAATTTACCAAAGATGATAAATAATCACAGATAAAGGAGAAAAGAGGCAGTAGAATGAGACTGAATTTAAAATACCGCATGACTGCTACTTAAAATTATGCTCAATTTTCAAGTTTGAATTTGAGAAAATAAATATTCCAAGGAATGGGTCAGATACAAATTATTAAAACAAATAAAAATTACATGTTCCTTTGCTGGTTTTATGCAAGGACAGTGCTCCCTGGAAATGGATTTTATGAGCCATACCATTAAATTTGATTTATACTTCAAATCAATTTTTGAGCCTGAGCTGCTTTCTGCAAGCTGAGTGTTAAAGTATGCCTCTGGAAAGCAGAGGTGGCTGTGCTCTGATCTCCTCTGCTCCAGAACTAATAAATAAGGTAAGACACAGTAGGAATACCTTCACACTTCAAGGCTTTTTTTTCCCCGAAAGACAAATTTTCTTGTATACTTCATACTACTCAGCAGAGTGGAGTTATTTGTGTCAAAAAGGACTAGCAGTAATTAAGATTAGGGTACAGTACTAATGTTTTTTTGAGGTGATTTTTGTTTGTTCAGAATGTATACAACTACAAAAACATCGGTGTTCATAAGAGCATCTACAAAATGCTGACAGGTGAGATCACTGTGATTCCCTTTTAATTCTGGGTTTCTAGCAAAGACAAAACTCTGTGCCATTATCTCGTGTGAGAACAGGCTGAGGGAGCTGGGCATGTTCAGCCTTGAGAAGACTGAGAAGGAACCTCACCAATATCCAGCAGTATCTGAAGGGAGGTGTCAGAGGATGGACCAGGCTCTGCTCAGTGGTGCTGAGCAATGGGACAAGGGGCAACAGGCAGAAACTCGTGCACAGAAGTTCCACCTGAACAGGAGGAAGAACTTCACTGTGCAGGTGACCAAGCTCTGGCACAGATTGCCCAGTGAGGTTTTGGAGTCTCCCTCACTGGAGATATTCAAGAGCCATCAGATGCAATCCTGTGCCATGGGCTGTGCGAAGACCCTCCTTGAGCAGGGAGGTTGGACCAGATGACCCACTGCGGTCCCTCTTCCCACCTTCCCCACTCTGTGATTCTGTGATTATTCTTTTAAAACAAAACTTATTATCAGTTCTAGAAATAATAATAAAAAAACTATACCTATTAGTTAAAGATTAACCCATTTTTAACTCTTGCAAGCCAAGATCATATTATCTAGCTTTTAAATTTGGTTGGGGTTTTTTTCAGATTTTGCATTCTTGTTCTTTGAGAACATCAAGAAGAATATCTGTAGGTAGTTTAGAGAGGAAAAAGCCACAATCTGTGTGCTATAGTTTGGGGGGCATTGTTTTTTTCTTAACTTCTGTACGTATTTATAATGACAAAAATACATTTAATTACTAAGCATGAAAATGAAAGCATAACCTATTTAGTTTCATATTGATTTCCAGACACTGGAAAAAATTTCAAAGAAACTACTTCTCAAGGGCAACAAGGTATGCAAACAGAACACCCCTCCCAGGAGAGTAGCAGCAGTTCATCAGAGCACTGTAGGAGTGTTATGGTAATCCAAACACCTCATTTGCAATTTTAATATTAATTTGATTTAAAAGGCTCAACTAGAGGGGTCAGCATTATATCTAACTTGGAGAAGAATTAGAGCTTGATTTTTAAATATATTTGTGTTTTAAGGACATTAGAGACATTCAATAACTATATTATCTATACATAGATACTACCTATCACTGACTTTAAAATAGTTCTATCACATATAGTATTCAGTTAGTTTTCAGTTAGGTCTGTATTTATAGAAAGCTCTCAGTGCCTACAAAATTCTTTCTGGAAGTTATCACTTTTTTCCTTTAGTATTCTTTTTGTCTGTAAATCAGCATTAGTCCTGAAATGATTCTTCTCTATGTGGAGTATTTATGCTATAAATTCTCCTAGAGACAATTTGTTTGTTTGTTTGTTTTTTACATCAAGCCACTGCAGCAGAGAAGTGTAGCAGGAGACTTCCCTGTGTACTTGAACTGCAAACTTGGTGCTGCTCAGCTCCGTTTTTTACACAGCTGATGACAATACTAATGAATGGATCCCTCACATCACCTCAGCACTATGTGTGGAACCTCTCTGCCCTGAGAGCTGCCTTCTGAGAGCTGAAATTCAGTGATTTGGGTTTTTTGTCTCTAATGGTTTGTTTGTTTTGGGTTTTTTTTCTGTATTTGGTGGTTTTTTGGGCTTTTTATTGACTTTAGATAAGAAAGGGTTTTCTGCAGGCCTGTCTCGACTCAGTTCTCGAAAAGAAAAAGATCTTGACATGGAGGACAATAATAGCGTTTTGCAAAAAAACCCCCAAACCCAGAATGTGACCTCAGATCCTGTGATTTGCTGCTATTCAGACAAAAATTGACAGTTGTACTCAAATTTTGCCTTTCAAAGACCTTCTCTGCTTAACATTTGACAACCATATTCAAGGTTTGCTAAAACATCTATTTATGTATTATTAGGTAGTTTTATAACTTTCCGCTTCTGCAGTGTTCATAAAGGACTTCTGTTAAGAAGGCTTTGAACTGTCTGAAGAAACAGTCCGCTGATTTGAGATGCACTGCTGTGAAGGAGTTCTAAAACTAGGCCACTTTTCACTCTTTGTGGCTGGTATTTAAGCCCAAAATGACTAACGTTGACTGCACAATCCTGGGATACATAAGGAGTAAAAAAAAAAACCAAGTAGGAAACATATGGCTTTCTGAAAATACATGGGGGATTTTTTCTATTTTCCAGTGCACCCAGAGAAGTCACTCTTCCGCTTCAATACAATTCAAATAAGTGATTTTAAGAGCAGTTTTGTATCCCATAGAGTAAAACAGCATCTTTGCGATCTCTGCAGTTTTATATGTGTATGTAAAAAGATATAGGATGTACTTTGACAGTGATTAAGAAATATAAAAGAAATAAAAAGGCACTTCCTTCTGCAGTGCTTTAAAATATAGGAATTGTTACTACGACTGTTTTCAAGAAAGGGCTTTGGTAGCTGTCTTTAGGGATGCTGGGCTACGTGAACAGAACCAATCCACAGCCCTGAGTAAGGCCTCTAAATCTAGGAGGCAGAGAGGGTTTAAAATACACCTTTACAGTTCTTTATCAACTTTTGTTAGAATACGAAAAGTTACACTGTGGATCCTATTTGCATCAACTGTGTGGGATACCTGATATTCCCTAAGAATTATGCAAGTTCTCTGGACTGTAAAGGTAGAACTCATAAATTTAGCTGTGAAGTTATATATTGTTCATGAAGGCATAAGGCCTCAGTTTGCCAGTGGAGGGGCAAGCTGGTGTGAGGAAAGAAGGTACACTATCCTACAGTTACTGCCTACAGAAATGATGGTGAGATGCTGTAAATTGTAATGCTTTTATTACACACACTTCCACAAGCCACAGAGAAGGTCTTCATAATTTACTGCAAAATTATTCAGTGAGGCATAAATGCAGCACCTCTTGAAGAATAATGCTTGTCACTGCTGTTTAAATCTCCAGTAACTCACTTGGGCTCACCATCACTGTAACGGAACCCTTATGCCTTGTACTGCCCACCAGGCCTGCAGGCAGCAACTTTTGGTTCAAAATTAGGAAAGAACTGGAATGCAAAGACTTCAACTAACCTTGGCAGTTTAGTCTCCCCTAATATATCTATTTCCAGAAAGCAAGTTCAAATAACATCTGTGAAAGAAGAAGCAAACAATTTTTTCTGGCATTTCACAGAAAAAAGTCCAGGTTGACTCTTGGGTTATTTTTTGCCCATTTTGCCGTGGTTTGCATGGGGGAAAATAGAGCAGGAGACTTTCTCATGCATGCCTTTATTACAGTGTACAATGGTGATTTTGAAAGAGGGAAAAAAATTCTTTGCATTTACAAAATTATTTCAAAGCTCCAAAATACACATGGTTTGAGCTTATTCAGGAAACATTTTGTAAGGCAAACTGTAGTACTTTGTTTCTAGAACTGTTTTTTTTAAAAGCATTTAATAGGATAGTTTCCATGGCAACGTGAACTGAACAGATTGTTCACTGACTTCAGTACATTTCTATTAAACATCTTTTCTCTGTAGTTAGGCCTGCCTTTCCAGCTCTTTCATGTCTTTGGATGCTTATTCATTATGCCTTTTTGCAGATATCATTAAACTAGATCGGACTTCACCTTTATCAAAAACAAGTGTTGAGAGAACTGAGTTTCACAACCATTCTCTGAGTATCCTCTAATTTTCTTTTCTATCCCATATTCCTGTTTTAATCAGTTTCCCTGTACAACCAGAATCTCTAATTCAAATTGATACTGCTGTCTATCAGCAAAAGAGAAATGGACACTGCAGAAATGTTCAGCATTAAAAGCCCAGATGGTTTCTGGATACTCTTGGCCATTTTACTAAGACCTGTGATATTTAATGCTGCACAGCATATATGAATAAAACTGCTTTTATACCAGAAGTTCCTTATGTTCTCAAGTAAAAAGAAAGCACATGATTAATATATGACATTCTAATCTGAATCCTTGAAGAATTTAATTAATGTTTATCTAATTTTGAAAGGTACCTTTAGAAGTCTGAATGAAAATTTCTCTTGCTAATGGAGGTGTGCAGTTTGCTCTCTGTAGTCTTGTAATGCCAACCCCAGAGTACTGTCTGAAAGGTTAAATAAATTACTTGGACTGAATCTTCAGAGTAGGGAAGAGGGAGTCAAAACAAAGTGACAACTGATAGGAAACGCAGTAAATGGAGGAAAATGGTCTTTGGTTTAATCCACAGAGCTTTAGTTAAATGATGCTTTCTTTTTGCTGTTGCCCATCAGTTTTATTAATATTTGTGTTCTGCCTCTGCATTGAAAAGACTCTCAGGTCAGAAATATTGTTATAGTCTTAGAAGCAATGGACTTTGTTTTGCATCAGTTCACTAAAAACTTTCCTCCTGCTCTCCTAAAGCCTGGATTCCTATGTGCTTTGGACAGGAGGCTACGCCAAGCTGTAAAACGAATTGTAACTACGTGGCAAAAACTTTTAATCAAGAGCCTGTTTCCTCTTGTTAGAATGAGAGTAAGTCTCTTTCAGGGCTTTTTTCCTACACTTGATTTTGGTTTTGCTTGCGAATTTTTCAAGTGAGCTGTCACATTTCTAATTATAAAACATTCTGAACTTGCAGCAAAGATTGGGTTATTCAATTTTTTAAATTGAGTTGATTGCTTGTCACTGTCGAACAGAAAACCTTTTTTTTTTCCTCTTTTTTTTACATCTACCTTTCCTAGGTCTTTGATACGTTTGGGGGGCCAAAAAAACAAGGCAATCTCTTCTTTGCACGTACTATTGCATTTATCTAATTGCATCCGTGAATGCAGCATGACACTGCAAGGTCATGGAAATGTCTCAGTTATGAGCTGGTAACTCCCTTGAAGGCACAAAAATGTGTTTCCATGTTTTGTAGGTGTGAGGGTGATGAGGCACTGGAACAGGTTGCTCAGAGAAATTGTGGATGTCTCCTGTCTGGAAGCATACAAGGCCTGGTTTAATCTGTCTCTGAGCAACCTGGTCTAGTGGAAGGTGTTTCTGCCCATGGCAGGGAAGCTGGAACTAAATGATCTTTAAGGTCCCTTCCAACCCAAACCATTCTATGAAATCTGTGACCTCCTGTTCCAAATATTAGAAAAGGCTAAATATATTTTTGAGGTTTTTTACTTGAAGTTGACGTGATTTTCACATTTCCCAAATTCTAAATTTCTGTAAGCACTTGTACAGGAGTGTATCCATTCTACCATCGCCTGACAGTGTGTTTTAACTTTTTGTTTCATTATTCTAAATATTCCTCAGGCTAGCTAAGGTGGTCTTGAAAGGCTTGTTCTCATGAGAAAATAATTGGATGCTCTTTTCTTCTGGAACTCTTTGATAGGATTCACTGATGCCAATTCTTCAGTACTCCCTTTTGACCTGAATGCACTTGAAACAAGCCAAATGGTAGGTTTCTAATTAAAAATCCAATTGTTAAAAATAAAAAACTGTCTGATCTCTAGAAACAAGTGGGCATTATATCGACAGTTTCTCTGGCAAAGTTGAGAAATTGAATGGCAAGTATAAATGAACACAGCGAGCATTCAAAACCTTTACCACACTTGAGAGCATTCCAGCAGCAAAGAACGATCCTTATTAAACCAGACACTAGTCATGACAGCAAGTTCTACAAATTGAGAATACTTTTTAAAGCTGTGGCACTCAAAAATGACTGGCCCAAAATATATTCCTAAAGTCTTAATATGAGTTAAAATATCTGAAACGAATCATGTTACTTTGCTTTTGTGTTTTCCAATCAAGTCATGAGTAGTGTAATCATTATTCCAGAAAAGGCTAGAGAGATTGCTAAGACATGAAACCTTGGCTGGTTCTTCCACAAGGCATTCTCAATGAGAGGTACTATCTGCTTTATTTATTTTTTCCAGAAGAATGTATCTCTAAGTAATTCTAAAAACTTGTATTATTCCTTCTGTAATACAGGATCTCACAGATCTGAGACAAAACCAGAAAAATATTATTAATGATTTGTAGAAAAGATTGTTGGTTTTTATTTTTTAAAAAAAGATATTTCCCTTCTGCTTTACAGTGGTGTAGGGACTTTGTGATTTCAAGTGTTCTAGTTCTTGAAGTGTTCGTGCACAGCCAGTAGAAAAAAATCAGCTTACTTTTAATTCAATTACATGAATTTAATTGAACGATCATTTATAAAATGTACAATTCAAAGCTCAACCTTTCTCTGAGTTGTTTTTAATTCAATTTCCCCTGCATACTCTTCCAGAAAAGCCAGATCTTAATTTGCACTAGTGTTGCTTTGCACTGTTTCAACAAGGGGTATCAGGTGTTTCTGGGAGCACTTGGCACTCCTACATGAGCGAATGGCTACATCAGCAGGTGGAACCACAGCACTCGAGCTCCTTGCTCCTGCCTACCAGTTAGAGACATTATTCTGGAAGAAGTAATGTACATCTGTAGAACTCAGATACTTTTCTGGCTTAGTTTACACTGGAGATTTTCCTGGCTCATTCCAAGAATGAGAAAATGCGAAAGTATCTGTGTAAGTCCATTTCAGCTGCGCCAAGGCACCAATTGCCAGCTGTGGCTTTGTCTTCTGTGTGATCCCCAACTCCTCTCATTCAGTGACTACCAAGATGCTCCCCTAAAATTCAGCCATTTTTAGCAGCTCAGCAGTGTAAGGTTGCTTGGAAACCAGCCTTCTTATCCCCCACATTCTCATGACAGATTTCCTATGCAATAACATCACTGCATGACACATTTGTATCCAGACACGCATTCTTTTTCCACTTGAGATTCTCTGAGTAAAGGTTGTTGATGCTTCACACAATTCATAAACAGCATGTGGTAAATCACTGGAGTATTAAATCACTGCCACGGTCAAAATGAGCTCAAGTTTTGAATGTGAGCAGTTCCTCACTCCTGAATTTAGTTATTGATCTTTCCTTCCTGAGAGTAACTTCTCATTTTGTTTTTCAGACCAGGCAGCTAGGTGGTATTATGACTTCATGGTCATCTCACTCCCTTTTCTGCTTCTGTATATAATATTTGCTTTCATAATTTCAAATTGGTTGCAATTGCTTTCTCCTTTATGTTTTCTTTCTATTTGTAAAAGGCATCTCATATAGACTGTGTATGAATTTATTTATTAGTAATATAAATATTTCTATGTTTTAAAATGTCGCAAAAAAGTATCAAGATACCAGCTTGCAGTTGAAGTGAGTTGGTGTCAGCCACTTCATATTTATATAGCTGTCCTTGACTGATGGAGTTTTAGCACTGTTTTAGCTTCATTTCTCCTTCATTTGATAACAGTATTGCACTCTTGCCAGAACAGCAACGCATTCGTTTAGCAAAATAATGAGAAAAGCCAACTGCCACATCTGGCAGAAGGAATATTTGCCATTGACAAAGACAATAAGGTCCCATCATAGTCTTCTTGTTCAAACTCATGTGAGAAACACATGCATTCAAAACTGCAGTCAGTGCTTTTATGGACTGTGTAATGTATCATCAATGAACTGTATAGTTTGAAATTATTATGATATCAGTATAATTTTCATGTTTCTGTTAATTTAATTTTATTTTATAACTATAAAACTTGTGGTTATTATGTAAACATTGTGAATCAAGAATATATTTTCTTTAAGGTATGTACTCTTCCAAAAGAACCTATTTTAAATGTCATTAAAATGCAAAATTTAACATCAAAATAGCCAAATATAATATAAATACAGATTCTGCTTTATAGGCCTAAGCCCCTCTGTAATAAAGTACAGTACAGGCAAAGATAATGAGAAATTTAGGAATTTCCTGGGCAGAGAATGTTTCAAGAAGCGTTTATGAAAGAATGGGATTTAAAAGGGGATGTGGAGACAGAGGCAAGCTGCCTCCTTGGAAAACAGCCAAACTGAAATAACTGAGCCAAAAAGAAGAGTAAAGAGATTTAAAAATTAAAATAAAGGAATGGAGCTAGAACATATAACATGTTGCAGGTGAGGATAAAGTGCTGCATTGAATACTGTGAAAGAAAACCAATGAATGATCCAATGATAATGAAAATTCAGTTTTGTTGGCCCTCATTTTGTCACTAGCTTTAAAATGTCACAAGAAAAGATATCTTTTGCAAGTAATGAGAAAAGAGGTGAGAACATTTGCAACTGCATTTAGTTGAATGACAACAGAAACACAAATAAACATTCTTTGCCAAGCTGCTCATAAATCTAGAGAGATGTTTGTGGTATTCTTGAAGAAAATACAAGCAGAGTCATGCAAAAGTGGAAGACAGGAAGCAAAACATACAAAACCACCACCCTTAAGTAGGGTGGTGTGATAGGCAGATGGCTTAAATTTTTTTTTTTTTTTAATTCTAAGTCATTCTTTTAATGCTTATCCACAGCACAGTAACAAGCACACAACCCTTATCCTTAGTGCAGCATCCAAGCCGCAGGAACCTCCTGTGTTTCAGTTTGTGCCCATTGCCTCTTCTCCAGTCCCTGGGCACCACTAAAAAATGCCTGGATCCATTTTCTCTGCATCCTCCCTTCAGATTTCTGTACACTTTGATGAGATGCCCCCGAGCCTTCTCTTTTCCAGGCTGAACACCCAGGTCTCTCAGCCTTTCACTGTAAGAGAGATGGCCCAGCCCCTTGATTCTCTTAGTGGTCCTTTGCTGGACTCTTTTAAGTATCTTCATATGATGATGTACTAAATCCAGAACTGAGCATTATTCCAGACGCAACCTTACCAGTGTGGATGTGAAAATTATAGGGGAAAGATATATACAACCTTTTCTTTTCCCTCTCTCTGGCATTCTTCCTATATACAAGGAAAATTATTATGAAAATTTAGTCTTTAGGTGTGGATTGAACAGGATCAGTAGAAATGCTGGTTTCAAAAAACTGTAAGGATTTGTTGGTTTTTATTCTTAAAAACCTTTTTCATAGGGAGAATGTTTCATTTGGTTGTAGTTATATTTCACACTCTTTATCATTTCATACTGCTCTTTTGAAAAGTTTTGCTTCTTAAATATGCAGCAGATTTACAGTGCATTTTAGCAATTCTATTTGTCACATTTGCCAACATTTTTAAATTTATGGAGGAAACTCAGCAATGCACAGTAATTGAAGATATAGGCTCTTAATACTACAATAATATTCATTCTTTTTTCCTAACCAGAAAGCGACCTCTGTGTATCATGAATTTACTTATGTTGCACTTAAGAATCCCTTTGCCTTATCTATCCTTAAGTTCCATCACCTTGTTCTGGCAAATTTTATAGCACAGTATGTACATAAACTAACAAACTGTCTAGAGAGAAGTTATATATACAGAAAATTACCTGGTCTTCAAAGTCAAATTCTGTATAAACAGCATCTCCAGAATCCATAATCAGACTGCAATCAAGTTCATTTGGCCCTAAAATAGGAAAGAAAATTAGAATTCAGAAATGGATTGAAAATTTTCACTTTATGTGGTGGAACACACTATAATATTTCCAACTGTCTGTGTCTGCAAAAACTCTGATCCAAGGAACCATTCAGGTTTGCTAGAGTGCCCAGGTGAATGGTGTTTCATTAGCAAAGCCTTCAAAGCATCCATAAAAGCTACTGCAAATCTTAATAAGGAAGGACTGTGCTAAATGGTGAATTGTTTTAGCTAGATTGCATATTTATTGGCCAGGGTGTTCTGCGTGCCATGACTTGCAATTATAAAATTGCCACACTCAGGGGAGAATACAAACCCGTTTAAGAAAGAGAAAGGAAATACTAATTTCTGATTAGCAGATAGGGATCCTTGAGTGGGGACAAAAGCAGCACGCTTGCAGCAGCAATAGTCTCCATTTCTATCCTATTCTACCCCTTCCCAAGGAGACTGTGTGTCTCTGCCCCTTCTCCTTGTCATCTTCCTGTGGTGGGACCAGGAAGAATGCACTCTTGGGATGACAAAATTCAATTGTTGAGAAGCCTTGACCTGGATGAGCTTTACAGTTTGGCTTCAGCTGAACTGCTGAAGGTGCAGGACAACAGAAACTGAGCCTGATATTTCAAGAAGTCATGTAGGGGGGGAGTCATTGCTAAACCACAGTGGGAGGATAAGTCACCAATAATGTTTCTATATAAGCATAGGAAGGCTATAACATGGCCATCATACTCTGGCACTGGCACTCCATTCAGACTGTCTCAATCCTGGGCGATAAAGAAGGAAATGGTCTCCTGGGCCCTCCAGATGGTGCACCCCTAAAGCAAATTCTGCACATATTCTAAACACATTAAAATATCAATAGGCATGAGACTGTAGAAGTCGTTTTCACAGCATTAGTAAAATGAGAAAAATAAAAATTTTGTAATGATACACAGAAACCTAAAAATTATAATCAGCTGGCCACAGATGAGTCCAACCACTCACTTCCTGTGGGGAGCAACAGGTAACACCAGGGGAAGTGTAAGCTGTGTTTTGTTTTGTCCCCTCATGTCCCCAGTGAAAAAGATCACTAATGAAGAAAACAATCCCCTCCTTCCTGGGTTACAGGTGTCTCTACCCGGTATGATGCTCCTGCAAGCACTGGCACTGAGCGTACATAGTTTTAAGCCAGCTGCTGACCTGGAGCTGTTTTCTCACCATGAGAGTTGTTTGTATGGGTGGCTTGCTGTAACGAGCACTATCAATACCAGATTTTGCAGTTCAGTTTGTGCCAGATGCACTTATATATTATCAGAGTTTGTTTGCTTTTAAAGTTTACATGGTAATAATCTATGTAGGTGGTGAAGCAAATATCCCTGACAGAGAAAACAGAGGAGAGGAGCTGGATGAAACAATGACCAAACTGTAACTGTGTGGTACAGATGATGATTCCAGGGTTTCTTAGTTCACAATCCTTATCACAATTACCGCCAAATTAATCTTCAATTTAACTTTCTCGACTACATAAGAGATACCAGGGAAAGACCTGTGTCTACCATCTGATGGTGCTTTTGTTTGGTTCCCTCACTCCCCTGCCCTCACCCCCAATGCTTGTGTATAGTTTTTCAGATTGGTATAAAAAAATTACAGAAAGGAATTGTATTCCTGGCACTGCAGTGTCACATGTACAAACACAGCATGTTCTCTGGCATGTACATTTTATGGTCTTTTGAAAATACCTGTCTCTAAAAGATATATGCAAGGAAATAGATTTCCAGCTGCTGAGAGAATCTTAATTTTTTGATTTATTTTACACAGCTGACATCTCACTCTTAACACCGTGTCATTGTTGATAATATGATTTAACTAAGCCTCAGTTGTCACGGGCACTGGCCTACTCTGACATATCAATCACTTCTAAAGGCACTTGTTGGCACTTTATTAAAGGCACTTGATTAACTGTCACTTAACTACCAAGAGCAGTACGTATTCTTTGCTAGAAACATTAGTATGAAATATGGTGCTCAAACTTAAACGTAAAGGTCAGGCTGAAAATGAATACTCATGCATAATGCATCTTAAGTGATAAAAGCCATAATGGTTATACAATTTTAATATGGTCAAGCATCTTAAAGCCTTTTTTCCTTGAACTAGAACACCGGTGTCCTTGGAAAAACATAGCTTCTTCCTAGGGTATGTTCAAGAAAAATTGAAAATCAGTCTTTTCTTTCATTGTTTAATGAAAACTAATGAAAACCCCATAACCATCTATCACTGAGCAATGCTCAGACTTCTCTACCCTTCTCAAATTGCCTAAAGACAAACCCATCAGAAATGAATTGAAGCAAACGGCTACTCCCAGGACAAGATAAAGTAATTAAGGGACATAGAAGAGTAGTTGTGATATCCCTGGTGCAGCATGAGTGCTTTGCTATGCTCCAGCTCAGTTTCTTGTTGGAGAGAGCTAACATTTTTCTAAGGTTGGACTAAATCTTCTTAAAACAGATCTTCCAGGAGAGGACAATGAGCTCGTTAACTATGGCTTGTACGCGCGGCAGCAGAGGCACACCAGGGAGCCCCTTGGCAAGGTACTGGCAGCCGGGAATCCTGCTGCAGGCACATCTCCAGACAAGGCTAAAGCCAAAGGAGAGCCTTAGAAAGCGGCTTATTCAAAACTCAGCTCAGGTTTTCTAAACCCAAGTTTAAATCAGCAACATTTTACGTAAAACCAGTGGCAATGTTTATCAATCAAAGGTGAAATGCAGAATGTTGGCTTAAGGAAAAGAGGAGGACTGGTTAAAGTGTTTGGAAGCAAATAGCCCTGCTGCTTTCAGTGAGATCGCAGGCTGCACATCTCATGTCTGACAACAAAAGTTTCATTGCCTTTTCTGAGCAAGTTGCATTATTTTTCTTTTGCTAAGCTGGTACCATGAGAAGTAGGCTATAAAAACAATTAATACTTGCCTGTTAGGAGGAAAGGTTTGCAGTCTAATTTGTCTTAATTCTTTCAAAAGGGTTTCCCATTCCACCAAATAATCTCTTGGCTCAAATAAGCTGTTGGTTAACTCAGAGCCTTTCTGTGATTATATGAACCTATAGGAAGTGATCTGAGTAACTTTATCAATTGCAAAAGGGGAAACTCAAGTTGAAAAATATCAATTAAGAAAGCCCATGAAAGTTCTACTGCCACGGGGAAATAACTTGCAAGCACCTGATCTGAAAAGGTACCCTTAGGGCTTAAAAGATGCTTCCTTAATTGCATGAATAAAGGTAAGACAAGGGAGACCTGGTCACTTTCACGTGCCCTGTGTTTTCCTTAGAGAGAAAAAGAGAGGATTTTATTAGGTGCAGTACTGCACAATTAAAAAATAAAGCAGTTGAAAAATTGTTTTAAATCCCCATTAACTGAATAATCAGGTCTCTGGGGAGGAACAGGCTGAAATACAAAAAACCAGAGAGCTAGAATGCATTCCCATTTTTTGCCATGTTTTGTATCTTGACACTGAAGGCATCTTTCATAAAGATTTGTCTTGTGAGGAGTCCAAGAGGATCCAATGACACAGCACCGAGGGACGAGGTAAATTAAAGGTGGCTGCAGTTGTACACGGATGTGCTGGCAGGTGCTGCCCCTGCCAGGTCTGGCAGTCAGGGACAGGGACACCCCTGCACCAGAGGGGTGCACAGCTGTGCTCAGTCACTTCTTTCACCACGAGGCTGTATTTTATATTTTATGCTGTGTTTTACATAATGTTTGTTGCTCCTAAGATGAATTGCAGAAGATTGATCGTGGAAACCTGAGTGTGGCTGTTACAGGCAGGTGTATAATTCCTACCACAGAGATGCATCCCAAAGCCCAGGGGATCATGGCTGTAAAGTCTCTGGTCCTATAAAATGTTTCAGTGTTTTAAGCCTGGGTTCATGGCACTTTCTCTGAAAATGTGTTCCTTAAGTTGTCATGAATGCAAATGTCAAGCGCTGCTTTTTCACAGTTCACTAAATTAATTTATACAATGAAAATAAACTGTACTGATCTGTCTAAATTTATGTGCAGTTGACTTCACTTCCCATCACAAGGTAGCTGTGACCCATCATGCAAATTAATTAAGTCTCCTTGGACAATTTGTGTTTTAGCAAATCAGCTAATGAATTTCAAATCCTTGCTTAAATGCATTACTTATTTCCAATCCTGCTAGCAATTCTATTCAATATGGTTCATTGGCTCAAATATGCCCATACTCATATTTTAACAATGACAGTATTCACATAGTTCAACACTGACTTTCATAAAAGTAATCTAAGCCTATCCTGTGAAACATATTGCTTCTCTTAATAACAAGTTTAAGCTCAATAAAATAAAAAAGTCTTTTTATGTTATGGAACGTGCTCTGCAGCATCCTCTAACAACTCAATTAATACATGTTGCATATAAGCACTTGGGCAAGACAAATGCTTAGAAGACAAATTTCAAGTGGAATATTACAGAAATAATTTGTTGAAGCACTGATTAGCATTAGAATGATTGCATCTAAATTTTCCTCTCAGTAAGATGCTTCTAATACAAATTTTATTGCAACCTTACGCTGTTGAGTTTCATGACAGGTTGTTGCTCTTGGCAACAGTGTTAATATGTTGTGGAAGGCAACAATGAGAAAATTGTATTTTCATCTATATACATTTCAGTTGTTTTCTTTCAGTACATATTGTTACAAAGTTGATTACAACTGGATTTTACAGGTATAATATGAATTAGATTGATGTGGAGGCATGAAAATATTAGAAATACTATGTTTATGTTAGCTACAAGGAACTACAGTATGTTGCAATATCACTAATAAGATTAGAAGATAAAAAGTGAGATCAAGACATGCTGGAATTGCAACCTCTAGAAATTAAACACCTGATCTCATAGAAATCCTACTTGAAATCTCCTTACTATTATCAGTGCTCAGAGTAGGCACTAATTAGGTGATTGTGGCATGGCATCTGCTCATGGCTATCCAATTATTTTGGTGAAGGATTTATTAAATGGATCAGACTCTCAAGGAACTGACTGGAACTCATCCAGAATCACAACCAATTTGTGCAAATTGTTTAGTTCTCGTCAAGCCATTTGTCAGAGCTTGCACCTTTATGACACTTCTTTCCTCTTCTTCCTGTCCAGCACTTAAATCAATTAGGGAATCCAGAGGCAATTATCAACACAGTGTCGTACAGTGGGAATGCCATTTTAGGTTTGGGATCAACCTCTTGCTTCTATGAATAAGGCTAAGCACAAAAGAAATAAGTGTGCCACTTAACACAGAAAGGGAATCATCTTTATTCTTGTGTGCATCTCATCTCGAGGGTGACCACTAGAAACCTGTGGGCTTTTTAGCTGATGCACATCTTATAATTCTCAACCTCCTCCCCAGCCCCAATCTCGCTTGCATTCACTGCCCTCCCTCTCCCACCCTTGGTACTTCATCTTTATCTCATTTAGAACATTATCAAAAATTTCTTTTCATGTGCTGGTTCAGAAGACATTATGACATCATCTACCGATGTAATGCTAGTAGTTGATTTGGAAAACAGGCAGGGATGCCGTTGTAAAAGAAGTTGTGAAATTACCAAGGAACATTTCTCTGCTGCCCTCAAGCAAAATATTTCTGACAGATGTTACAGATTTTCAGTGCTTTGATTTTTAGCTTCAATTCTTTTGCAGTCCTTTGTCTCTCAAAGGCTTTACTTTGAAGACATTCATGCCTCAGCAAGCACAAATAATAAATAGACAAATAAATAAAATCCCCAAACACTTGACTTATATTCACACACCATTTCAGAATTAGTACCAATTATTAGGGAGGAAGTATGATCATTAATCTCACAGGATCGGTTTTCTGGTGAACACCAAGGTATCACTGGAACTGAAAGAGCTGACAACTGGAATTGAAAACTTACATGATGTTTGTATTGATAGTATAGCTTAGTATACTTGCCATAGTATTTCTATGTTAACTTGTAGATAAACAAGTTGTTGGATGGGCTATATGAAGTTTCCAAATATAAAGAGATATTTTTGTCCTTGATTGTGCAAATATTTGAGGTCGGTCAAGACTCTGCAACAGTACCTACATCCAAACTTGAAGAATATGTAAAAGGCATCCCACCAATGTCAAATGTAGTACAATAAATATGGTTCTTTAAGTCTTACATTAACTCACCTACTGCAGTCTCTTTGTTTGCAAATAGTTTATTGTCAACTGCTGAACTTATGTCAGAGAACACTTCTTCTTCATCTCTGTCTGCATCAAACTAAAAAAAAAAAAAAAGAAAAAGGTGACAATCAGTTGCTGCTTACTACTTGGCTGAACATCGACATGAACTGTGACTTCTCACTCCAAGCCTTCCTGATAGGAACCTTTCTATTTTAATGTGTGCAGTCCATTGCTTTAGGTACGAATTATTTAAATTTTGACTTTAATTTTGTAAACCATTTTCCCTATTTTTAATAGCCTGTCAGAAACAGAAACTAGACTAAAATTGACTTGTTCTCAGAGAATGATGTTTCAAAGCAGAAGGTAAAACTAGCAATGCACATTACTTCTTCAATCACTGGATGGTTGAAAAATGTCAGCATAGAGACCAGAAATGGGATTACTCTACTGTCACTTCTTTTTGGTGATTAGCATAATTAGCTTTTTAAATTTGCAAGTGAAAAACTTTGAGCAACTTCTGAATTGTCTGAAACAAATTTTTGTGACATGTACAATTTCTTCAAGTAGTTGAGCTAAACTCTTAGGAAAGAACAAGTAATTTTGAAAATCCCCTACTTACAGGAAAGAGAGCCTTCCTCTCTAAGTATCAGAAAGTGAGATGACTTAGTGATAAATTAATTAAATCAGGAAAGAAAAGCTCCTCTAAAATGGCAAATAATTAATTTCTTATGATTCTAACCTTCTTTTTCATTTATTTACTTTTGCCTGATTCTGATACTGGTTCTCCCAAATTTTTTCTAGGCTCTGACAGGTTTCTTTTTACGGCCAGGAGACTGTGGCAGGGGGGAAGTCCTGTCAGTGACATGCTTGACAGTGGGTTTGTAATTTCCCTTATTGTATTTATCGAGCTTTATTTATTTAGATAATCACATATTCAGACAGATGAGCCTACCATAAATATCAATACATGGAGTTTTCTGACTGGCTTTTGAAATGGAGTTTGAGGGTCTGACCCTGAGGACCACTCAGAAGTTCATCCTGCAGCAGTCACCATCTGTCTGGGCAGACATTTATCTAATCTCGAGAAATTCTTCTGCCGTTTAGTGTTTGTCATAACTCAAAGCGTTTTTAAAAAATTTCTCAAGCAGAAATTTGTTTGTGTTCACCTGTTAGAGGGATTACACTTTAACTTGTGTCAAAACCAAGGCTTGTGGAAGAACAGGTCTTACGTAAAGCTGTGAATATAACAGCTGTTCATAAAATAAAACTTTTGGGCAATTTATTATCGATACACAAAGAGCAGCTTTGGAATGTCCTTGTTGATAGGAAAAGAGTGCCCTTAAAGTATGCTAGGGAAGACATATATCATCTTTGTGGGTATGTGTATGCATAAAACCCAGTAAATTGTAATCAGGTTGTGTCTGATCATTATTGTTTAGGTCACACCACACTTGGAGAGATGACAGACTTGATTTCTCATTAGTAGCATTCCTCTGAATAATCCAGCTCACCATGGAAAAAACATGATCAATCTCAAAATGTTCTGAAGGTTCCAAGAATTTGAAACACCAGCTTTTCTATTCAAAGAACACCAGCTGTGCTTCAGCATTCTGAAAAGTCTGGGCTTTGTAATGAAAACTTATATTGTCACCCAAAGAAAACCAATTATTTGAAGCTTGCACATAGATTCAGTTTTCCCCTCACAAAATGAGAATTGTAATGCTCTGAGCCACAGGAAGGCAAGGTAGCTTCCATGGAGAAATTATTTTTGAAAGAAACCAAGTAAACTTGTGAGTTCCATACTTCACTGATATGCTAAATATTTTTAAATTAAATCCTTTGATAATTATTGGAGGCTTGAATAAAAGATAAATGGTACTCAAACAATCCTAGTCACACAGAACAAACAGCAGTAAAACTTGTATTTTTAGCAGAACCTGTCTAAATCCATAGGCTTTCCTTACTGAAAACTAATCTCTACTTGCTCCAATATATAGCTCTTTGCAACTAAGTCATCTAGGGGTATCTTTATGGATGTCTCAGTCTAATTATCCTCAAGGCTTATGTTTTATAGAAATGTAATTTTATTAAACATTAACTGCATTTTTGTCTGCATTGATATAAGTCTTTACCAGGAAGAAGCAAAGTGTTTCTTCCCTGTGTGGCCAAAGGGGTTTGAGATCTGACCTCACTCTGGGGCCTCCACAAGGCACTAACGGTGATTTTGTTCTGTGCTGTCTCTGTTTTGTTGGGGCAGCAAAAGATTAGAGAGGACTTCAGTGGACAAGAGCATCACATTTCTTTAAGAAACCAGTCTAAATCTCTGAAAGGTTTCACAAACCTTCCTAAAGTACATTTGGGGGTTATGCTCGGTTTTATTATTTTTTAAGTAAATTATGACTGGCCTAATGATGAATTTTCTGCAAAGTTTATCTCATTTTCACACAAGCATTGTTGAATTGCAGAATTTGTCACTGGCATGGTGTTATATAAAAATGATGAAAAATATTTTCTAGGTCTTCTGCATTGTAAATAATTACCCTAGGGAATGCAGGTGGTTGTTGCTGCTCGCAGAGAGAAAATTATTATTGTTTCTAAATAAGCACCCGACAAATCCCAGCCAATGGAAGGAGCTCCACAGAAAAATTGTGTTATCAAAAATGGCAAATCTCACTGGTCCACAGTGATAAATGGAGGTTTGGTAATACCCTGTATTGAGTTAAAGAAAAGAGTGCAGAATTTTTTCCTCACATCTGTCAGGGGACAAACATCAAGGAAGCTGCAGTTAACTAGAATTTTGGTCATTCAGCCTGGCATTGCCCTTTAAGGACTGATTCACTTCCAATGGACCTGCTGGTTTTTGAAGGTGGTTTATCTAAAACGTTCCCAAAATAGGGGGAGATCACACTAGCCTTTCAAACTGGAGTACAGGAAATCTAGAAAGAAATCTGACTGCAGCAGACTTGCAGAGAATTCTTGTTTGTGCAGCTTGAAATAAAGTTAGAAATGGAGAAAGCATTAAAATACCCCAAGCAAACTTGTAGTTAAATAACTTTTACAACAGTAGATGAAAATGTCCTCTATTTTAGGACATGACGGATGTCAATGAAAAGAAAATAAGCCATGTCCAAATTAAACATAACACAACATTGTAGGGTTTGGCACAGGGATGAAAGCTCCTGGATGCTCAATGCAGTGCCAGTGTCCACAGCTGATAAACTGGAGGGACTTCCAGACAGCATATGACAATGATCTATTTCCTGTACCTTTCCATGGGAAAGAGAAATTTTAGAAGTTATTATATGCAGAAGACAAAATTGTAAGATGCAAGGATGAAGAGCATGTGAGACAAATTCAGAATGGAAGCAAACAGCAAAATTTATTCTGACATCACTGTCTTTACTGCTTAATTGATCACAATTTGCAGTGGATTCCCCATTATTTGAAAATTTTAGATTATTCCTAAAAAGAAAAATATTAATACAATTAAAATAGGATCAAATTCAGGGAAGTTTGCAATATTGCTCTACACAGCCAGAGCTGTCACTTCTGGCTTCGTAATCCATTAACCAGATCCATGGAAGTGAAACACAGTCATTGTTTAGGAAGTGGACAAATTACCCATATATTATCACCTGCAGTGAGGAACAATTTCTTCCTAAATAAAAAAAGAGGTTTATCTGCAGAAAAGAGAACATGGCTTCTTGTACCACGGTTTTCCCAGGCTTTTAAGAGATACCTAGTTTAGAAGCCAGATTGCACCACTGTCCCTTAAGTGTTGGTATTTTTGGTTGAAAAATTGACAATTGTAGTAAAATAAAGAGATTCATAAGATTGAGCAAGTGATAATGATTTTCAGGTGGCAGCAGCTACAAATGCGACGAGAACACACTGTTATTATTCATACTGATTTAGGTAGGGATTTGCTCCTGAAGGATTGAAAACAAATAAGAACTAGTTCTTTACCATTTTCGGACATCAACACAGAAATCCCTTCATTATTGTTGTTCCATCCCTAGTTTGCTTCTCTTAATAATTACAATGGTCTTGTGCAGTTACTTCCAGAGAAAGTGGAAAAATCAAAAGAAAAGCACCAGCAATGTGGGAAAACAGCAAAGAAATATGTGAGAAAAAATGTCTAAGGTAGGATAATAACCATTAGGATGGGGAGCAAGAAAAATTAGTTGAAGCCTTGTATAGGAAAACCAATAAGCAGAGGCACTGAAATAAAGCTGGAATGTGCAGACTGGGAGTTCAGGGAACATTTCCCTATTCTAAAGTATTTTTAGTGATACACTTAAAACCAAAAAAACCTTTCAAAACACCACAAAATGGTGGGGTGAGGACGTAGGGGAGAGATATTTCTCTCTAATCCATTTTCTGTTTCTAATATTTTCATTCTTTTCCATCAAATACTCTGAAATCGCAGGTTAATTTTTATATTCTATTTTACCACATACAGAAGAAAAACTACAACTGAAATTACACTAGACCTCACCAAAGATTTTTAAAACATTATGCAATTAGCAGAGGTCACAAATTGGTATCAGACAGAAATTTAGAACAAAACCGAACTGGAGATATTAACACCATTGTTATAACCCTAAGGAATACTCTGGGTTATCTAAAATAAGCCTCTTAACACCTTATTTTTTTTTTTACCACAGGAGTTCCCAAGAGAATTCATAAATAATTGCAGAGTCCTCATACGTCTATCATTAGTTTCTCAAGTTCCACTTGTGTCTAAGGATCTATTGCTATGAGTGCTACTTGTAAACAAGCATGAGGGTGAATGTTCTCCAGCCCTGAGTGGAGCTGACAGTTCTGCAGCAGCTGCTGGTAGCTTTTCTGTATCCCAAACTCATTTACTCAAAATAGGTACAATTCAAATCCTCTAATTATATGATTTTTGAACACATTAGGTGCATACACAGGCTCTTGTATCGTAAAAAAAAAATTAAATTATTCCATCAAATTCAAATAACATCTTCCAGTAACATTAATGAGTAATGAAATGACCCTCAAAAATACATTATTATAACAGAAACTATCAGTTAATTTAACTGCCTTATACCACATTTGTGAAAATACAAACGTGCACACCGATGCACATAGACATTTTGTATTTTTTCTATTTTTCTATTCACAGATCCTTTTCTATTAATTTGCCAGTACATAAACAATGAAATTACTACAAAACACAGGCTTGGGTTTTTTTTTGTTCTTAAGGTGATTTTCTCTTATTTCATGCTAAACTCAACAGCTCAGTGCCATGGCACACAAGCGAAGAGATGTGCCCATTTCCCTCCCTTCACAGTAAAACTGCTAAGCCAGCTTCCACACTCGGAATACTGAACAGTGCAACAAGAAGGAAATGGTAACTCTCACCTGCAGAAACAATTAGCAGTAGCAGAAGTAATAGCGCACATTTCTGTGGAGTAATAGCTTTTCATAGGTAGACAGAGGGAGAACTTCTGTCTTTATGCTGTGATCATTTGAGCAGCACCCTGCCTTACACCAGTTTTCAGCTGATAATAAGGAGCGCCTCGGCACTGTGGTGGCAAGAGATGACGGGAAAGACACCGTGCAATTATAGGCCCTTGGAGAGCAGAAAGCAGACAAACTGAAGGAGAGTTGGATTTGATTGGGGGTGAGGGGAGAAATCCATAATTTGGTGGCATGGTAACAGAAAGTTAATGGACTTGAGAAGATGAAGCAATTGCTTGTTTAATAGGGAAGCTGATGGTGCCACAGAGTGGGTTTGGAACATATATATTTTTAATAACACTAAGATGCAAAGCTTTTCTGCCTGTGCAGATATTAAAGAGCACTGGTTGGTTAGGTTTTTTTCCCAACAAGGATGCTCATCTGGAAGACTGATTATTATGTGGAAAGCAAATGTATTGCTCTTTTATTACCAAAATCATTTTTGCATCATGTTCTTCATTTCTTAGAGGGACTCTGAGCTTCCATTAGGCATTATCCTCCACCATATTCATATCTCTAACTTTTTTAACCTGAAATCAATTTAACATAGTCAGTAATAAACAATTCAAAATGTTTCAGCCATTTCTTTATACTGCCATGACCCCTACCATAAATATTCTATTTATCTTGGAAATTGTCGTCAGGAATCAGAACCAAATTAGGCAGCATATGCATTATTTCACATAGCATTTAAAAGGACATGATTTGCATGTGTTTGTTCTGGGTTATCTGACTTGTCAGATAAGTTACTTCTAGCAGTAACTTTTCAAGTTATAAATACAGCCAGCATCTCTGCATATAAACTCTGTGTGCATATTCACTTTGCAAATCATTAAAAACTTGCACCCTGACACGTATTACGTCTGTTCAGCAGCTTCTATAGCAAAGTCAACTATATTAATTATTTTTGAAGATTAATTGAAACCAAAGAAATTATTTACTATATCCACATATAGAGATCTTTTCTACCTTGGAAGCATAAACACTTACTTTTCCTTATTTTAAAAAAATACACATTCCACTGTTGGAGTAATTTTCATTATGCATTTACTTTTTAAAGGAAATTGATTTTAAAGAGGCAAATGGTATTACAAAGAAACAGAACAGTGGTGTTGAGCATCCAGACAGATCACTTCTGAAGAGCTTGAATGGAAAACGTAATTAAGGTCTGAGTTAGGAGATGCTCCGTGAATTATTTTTTACTCTGTTCCTGTAGAACCCAGGAAAACATTCAGCCTGAGGGAGAAATCATCTTACTCTCTACCTCCACTGGGTCTAGAATAAATTGTTTGATTTTTTACTTTACTGCACCTAACCTCAAAGGAAGGGGAAAGACATTACTGATTACAGAGAGTCAGGTATGACTCGAAGCTGTCCAAATCCTCACACAGCTGTAACGCCCTCTGTGCCTTAGCTTGCCTTTCTTATTTGCCGGAGCTCAGTGATGCTGCAACAATGAAGCGTTAATGTAAAATTCAGTATTTTGATGTAGACAAAGGGCAGAGAGGTACAAACAAGTGGCATGAAGCTCAGTCAGTAACCGCTGTAGTTGTCACTTTGCTTTACACAGCTCAGTGACATTACAGAAAGATCTAGAATTACCCAGCTCTTTCCCAAATGCCTTTGGTTTTTCTTTCCACAATAATAACGCTTGTCTTCCGGTAGTTTTTCTTCCACCTTTATCTATGAAGACTTCTGTGAGGCTTGGATGTGTCCTTGTTCTTCAGATTGAGCTCTTTGGGAATACACCTGTTAAGGATCAGTTTCCACAGCACAATTCCCCTATTTCTTCCAGTACCCCATGAGATGAGTACTGGAATATTCACATTCCCAGAGCACCCAGTTCAGTGAAACAGCTCTGATCACCAATACGTTCAAACAAATGTGTTCCTCAATACCCTTTTTTGGGTAATATTGAGTGCAACAGCACTTCTCAGGCAGAATGAGCCCTATAACTGCATGACATCAACCAGTATGTTTGTGTGCAGAGAGACTTTTCCTGATTAAAGTTTTTAAACAATATATATTTTCCCCTGCCTGTAAAGCTCCTGTGTCACTCTTCTTTTTGTTTAAAACAGAACCAGATAATTTTCCAGCATCAGCTCCCACAGCATGTACAAATCACAGACAGGCACCCTGAATAAATACACAGTGACACTGGCTTCCCCAAAAGGTCCAACAAGCAGCAACTGTAATTCAAATAAGAAAACAAAACAAATTTAGAAGAACTCAGAAATAAAAGATATTTCTTCCTATAAATACTATTTTCTTCTATTGACAGTTCACAATTTATTTCAAAGAAAAACACTGATGCTGCTGCCAAATATAGCCAAATATTTCCCTTTCAAGATCAATAGCGTATCTCCCGTTGGCTTTTGTGGAAGAAATTCTGAATGCAAAATACTAAAATATTGTTGTCTGGTCTTTTACTATTAGATGACTTCACAACAATTATTACCAAAAATATCATTTTTGCCTATGTATCATCACAATTTTCTAAGGAAGAGTGCTACCATCTGAAAGCTAACAAAAAAAGTCCTGAGTTGATTTCAGCTGCAAATTTAGCCAGTTATTTAAGCACGAGGACTAATGACTCAGCTGCAAGAACAAGCACAGGGTAAACCATAGGCTCAAACATTAGATGATGTGAGTGTTTCATATGCAAAATCTGCATTTAATTCAAGAAATAACGTGACATTTTGAGTCATCTAGGACCTTAGCAACACAAATAATTTCATCTGCAATAGTTGTAGCTCTTCAAAATGGAATTTCACACTGTGAGAACAGGAACGTTTGAAAATTTTTGGCTTTTCTATTTTCCTTGGAAGACAAAAATTTTAATTCCCAGCTACACAGTTCCTGTGTATTTAACTAAATTCTGACCCAGGATAAGCACCACTTCCACTGGTGGTCTCTATATTAATAAACTTCATAAGTGGTATTGGAATCCTTGATAATAAGCCCTCCCTTGGTCATCTCAAGCTGAAAGGTACTAAATTTTCATGAAATAAATTATTTATATCTAGAAGTAGGACTCGTATCAAACAGGATAATATTCAGCAGATGTCAGTCTGAGCTCAGGATGGGCTCATAAAGCCAATTTCCAATTGTGCTGCTGCAGGAAGGACATGAGTTTGTTTCCTGCAGCAAGAAGTGAGCCACTGCTATTTTAATTTCCGTACCAGAAAGTTCTGTTTTGACATCTAAATTATTGGAGCATGTTGTTTCAGAGCAAAAAGGAGACTACTTGATTTATAAATGAAAGCTGGCAAGCTAAGGAGATACTGACAGAAACTATTGCTTTAGTCATCACGGAATATGACATTCTTGCATCTAGCATGTATTTTTTGGAAACAAATGTAGGACAAAATCCCACATGATTATGTAGGCTGAAAGCATTTTTTAAATATCATAAAAAACATCGATAGAGTGGAACTGTTTGACATAATTTATTTAACTTTTTTTAAAGCTTTTGACAATATTTCTTGCCAGAGGCTATTAAATGAAATATAATTTTAAGGAACCCCTAACTAATATAATTATTTTTAAAAGCATGATAAATGTCCAAGGGACATCTTGGCACAGAGAATGGCCAATATATTGATCAGAAAAATGGAAAATACAAATCAGAAAAGTCACCCTCACTGTGGAAATGAAATCTGAGAAAGGATAGGGATGTGGAAAAGAAATGCATGTAATGTGACAATAATGTGTGTTGCAGAAGAAAGATGAAAAAAAAGACCAAAGAAAGATCAAAATGAAGCCTCTGTAATCTTTCTTTTATTAGAATTTCGTAGCTTTCCCTCTGGCTGTTTGTTTGAGCTGCATGCTTTACAGAATACCTGAAACTTCAGCACTTGGAGTCTAATACCATAGTATTAATACACTGTTAAAGTATAAATAATTTATTGCAAAAGCAAACGAAGCAACCTATATTGAGTATTCATATAACATTATCTATAAAAAACTGCTATAGCTGACCTTTCCTTCAATTTATGCAGAAAATTAGAGCTTTTGATATTCTAAACCAGAATTTTACATTACATTTCACTTTACATTTACTGAACAGTAATTATTTTATAATTGGGGAGTTTTCTCTGTATTAAAATAGTTTTGGCTACTGCTCTCCATCACCACAGCTCCTTCACCATTGCTCTGTTTTTCTGTTGGATGAGACACATCATGGTGTTCCTCACACGGTGGTTGTTTGGTTGTTTTCAATGTCACCAGGTAAAAGAAATGTCTGTGAAGCTTCCACCTTTCCATTTGCTGCCCAGTGCTGGCATGGGTACTTCTGACTGTTTCAACCCTTGATTACTTTAGCAGAATAAGCTCAATCTTGCAGGTCCATAGTGATATTAATTTCTGCTGGGATCCCAGCAAAACATGGGCAATAAATTACAAAGTTGAGTGCATTTGAAGTGTTTGTCTTTGTAATACAAACCAGCTGAAAGTACACGGAAGGTCTGCCTCTCTCTGCCAACCTTCCCCAGTAGTGTGGTAATGACTGGGACTCAAACAGTGGCTAGAAATAATAGCTATTTACAAAATTTACCAACCATATGTTGTTTTTAATTTGCATTAAGATAACGAATGTGTGATTTATGTTTGCCTTTATTATTAAAATTTTACTACTGCTAAAAATATTACTAGAACCATTCATGTGATCCAGAGTGGATGGCATAGGCTCTGGACCCTGGCACCTACGGTCCTTGGAAAACAGGAAATTAGTCTTTAGTTTTAATATGTTCAGCAAATGTAAGAAGTGCTAAAAGCAATTTGTAGGGGTAGAACAAGTTTATTATTTTTTTGATGTTTAGATTAATTTGATATCTTTAAGCCTTCATTTATGAAGGCTTGAAGATATCTTCTACTGCACTTTTTTTCTGTTTACAATTCTAATTAAATACAACACATTAAAGAAATTGAAGATTTGTTTGCTTTTGCAGTGAAACTAATTAAAGTGGAAAAAAAGACAGTGTGCATACATCCCAATTTTTTTGCATATGAAAGGCATTGTGGAGATTTTATGTTACTACTCTCCCACCTGGTTTAAGCTGTAGTGAGATAGAAAACGAAATATTTCGAATGTTCCTTTTTCTTTCTGTAACTTTTTTGCTTTGATTTTGAATGAAATTACTTGGATAATCTGACAGTAAAAATATGTTTCAACAAAAAAAATGTTTAAATGGCATCCCACCAAAGATATCCTAATTAGTAATCATTAATACAATTCCAGTTTTCTCCTTTTCCATATCCTAAATCTTATTAGCTCTTGTAACTCTTACAGAGTATTATATCAAAGGTAAATTATTTTTTTCACTCTAAGGGTCACCATCTTCTCCAATAGGCATGATAAATGTTAAGCAGGAGGTCTCAATACTCATTCCATCTAAAAGTGGACTTGGGATAATTTATAGAACCAACAACAAGATTTGCAGTTTTCGAGACAGTTCAGATATGCTAGCTCTTAAAATTAGTTTTCAAAAACTTTAGTTCAAACAATGACTACATTTCATATAGCCATTATTGCTACAAAGGAAACAAAATTTCCTTTAGTTTATACTACGTGTTTTAGTTCCCAGAAACTTTGGGAAGCCAGTGTCCAAACTTCCAGAGAACTGTAATGTCTTGTTTGATTCTGTTAGTTCTTAGAGTAGTCTCTCCTAAAAGAGAAGAAAAATAATTTGGAGGCAGATCCCAATTATTTGTAAAGCTTACTCTCTATTAAAATGATGCCAAGGGAGATGGGGAACTGACTAAACACAAATACTTCATAAAACAAGAGATCTTGTAGACCCTTCTACACCGAGCAGAACAGCCCCATTTCCTTTAGAAGCCCTTCAGTGGATCTGAGGATGTTGCTGCCTCCTCCTGCCCCCGGTGTGGGAATCCAGAGTCTGCAGAGCCCAAGAGCTGCCGGCTCTGCAAGCACTTGCTGTTGCACACCAGCTCATTTAACCCAACCCGACACTCTCCTGCCGTGTGTAAGGAGGCGCTTGGTACTCGCCTGTGTTTCGTTTACAGCAGCTTCCCTACATGCCCTCCTCTCGGACCAGTACAACTTCTGCAAATACAGAAAGAGTCGTTGGAGAAGGGTGAGACCCTCTCTACCTGCTTATTCTCATCTCTACTCCAGTGAAGAAATTCTCACAAGCTTCTATTCCTGCTTAAAACTTTTTCATTTGTCCTTTTTCATCCTCAAGCCAAATCACGGACTCAAAAAAGGCCTTGTTTCACGTGTCAAATATCAGTTATCTTCTAGTAAATCTTTTTCCAAGGCACTTTTTTTAAAAAATCAGCAAAGTTCCCCATGCTTGTGCAATTCACGGGGGAAAATGGAATCTTGCAGTTTTGTTTGAACTTTTCTCAATGTAAAAAGAGCAACTGTAACCCTTAACCCTAAAGAATAATTAATATTTACAAAGTATATCATCAGATTGGGGCTATAACAAATTGTTGTGCAGCCTTAAAAAGAAGCTATGAAGTAAATTATTTCAGAAGTTCCCACTAACATGAGTGGTTGTTAAGCTAAGGGTTTCAGCAGAGACATCTTTCCAAGAAACACTGACGTGGCTTCTGTTGCCAAGTGCTGACCTAACCTATGAGAGAATACCCAAATTTGTTTAACTTATTCTCTATTACAGTCACCCTCCTAAATTTAGTGACTTTTGTGAGGAGTGGTCTCCTGGCTGTAGTTCAAGGATGCAATGAATAGTCCGTAAAACTAAGCTCATTTCAGAATTCACATGGCTCCTGACCCTCTTTCTAAAGATCAAGAGATATGAGGGAACATGAAATGCATAAATGAAGAAAAACCTCTGTTCACAGTACTGGAACTGAGCTCATTTGTGTCTTGCACCCCATGAACAGGGTCAGAGATGAAAGCTAAAATACCCACAAAACCTTTAATGGCCATTACAGCAGACTGAGGCGACATACGGAGCCTGACAGAGAGCAGAGGAATGTTCTTGTAAAAGAAACAGAAATGACCTGCCTTGGGGTTATGTGAATCTGTATTATGTAGAATCTATACAGAGAAATTCTTGCAGTAAGGTGCAGATACAAAGAGGGTTGCTGGATATTTTTTTCCTGTGTCTTAGGGACCAATAAATTTAATAAGAAACTTGACTAAGAGCTGTATTCCCACATTCTAGGTTCCCTTTCAGCAAGGACTCTGCATTTACTGAGAAGGCTGTTCTTTTCAGTAAAGCAGACCAAAAAAAGCCCAGAAGCAGGGCATGGCAGGAAACTAGGAAAATGTATTTTCAAATTGCCTAATTGGAATCTTGCAGTGGTAGGAGAGGCAGATGACCTTGGCGTTAGAAAAACCATAGTATTACCAAAATACAATGGATGGTATAATACAAGAAGAGACAAGACCTGGCATGCTAGACAGAGCAGAGAATTTTGAAGTGCTAGTATTGAAAACATGGATGTGAAGCTTCAGTTTGACATTCTGATTAAAGATGGGGAGATTCAGTGGAGTACATAATGAAAGAATGTTAAACTTTGCCTAAAAACAATGTAGTTTTAGCAATTTTATTTTTAACAAAACGGATCAAGGGGTAGCATATGTATGAACAATCCTAGATATAAATAACTGATTGTAGCAAGTTACAGTGAAAAGATGCCACATTCTGTGCATTAAGTTGTTTATTTCTTTTACTGTGACTGGTATGACTGACTGTTGGCACAAAAAGAGATGAACAGTTGAGAATGGAGACAACAGTTCTCCCTTCACAGAAAATGACAATAATTTTGACTGCAGTGTTATAGTTATGTCTTGTGAGGCTTCTTTTCCTGTTTGTTTATTTAAGTAGATTACTGAATTGCAGAATGTGATATGACAACAAAGTAAACAGATAGTTGTATTCACTGGCCAATAATGAAACAAACTGCAGTACTGTATAAGATGGAGAGATACAAATGTTAGCCCTGGAAGTAAGAATGATGATAACTGAGCCGAAGGATACAGTAGTATATATAGTTATAGCAAAGACAAAGCACACAGGGTCCACAAGAGAGTCTTTGCCAAGAATTTTAGGTTATGTTTGCATGTAAAAAGCAATGCTGTGCAAAGATGTTCGAGCTAACACTAAATTATATACCACAGTTATAAGAAACACAAAATAGCCATATCAGTGGTTATCTGATGTGTAAGTATCGGTGAATGTAAGGAGCAAGGATATATTACTTCAGTGAAGTGCTGAGGTAACACAATAGTGGTGTTTTCCTAATTAGGAAGCATTTCATACAGTTCTTCAAAGCAGTGCTTGGTAGATATTCTTTCGCTGCATTAAAAAAAAAAAAAAAAGTCCTCCAAACAGCTATCAGAAATGCTCAAAAGGATATTCTGCAATGGGGAAAACGCCCTAGGGGAAGGCTGTAGTTCTCACTTCAGTGCTGTCTAGTGCAGTGTGTACCCTGAGTCACACAACGGATGAGTAACTTTCCAGCTTTCTCAGTTTTCCACCAACACGGTAGCTGCATCTAACCCTGTTAAGCCTAAATAAGACTCCAGAATACTGGAGAAAAATGCTAGAAGCCCATAATGTTAAGAGCATCAGACTTTCTGCTGACAGTTTTGACACTTAAATGGCTTCCATCATTACAATACCTGAGCATTCACAAATCTGAATAAATGTATCTTTATGATGCATTATGAAATAAGAAAGTGGACTCTTTTAGGTCTCCTCTCTCTTTCAGGGTACATCTACAGGAAAGAAGGAACAGGACCAAATGCTCAAATAATTCCAGAATGGTACTAGATTGGATTACTAGAGGCCAGTTCACTCAGTCTCATTTTGCCCTTTGAATCAATGTTGAGAATAGTATAGCAGGAAAAATGTTCAGTTGCCACTTGCATGAGGAAACAGAAATAGCTAACAACAGCTAATGATAGCAAGATAGATGCTATAAACAATGATAGATTCAGAAAATGAGGATGTTAAGTACTGGGACTGTAGAGCACAAGCCACCAGATGTAGTAACACTTTAATAGGACTGTGAGTGTGAGAGCTGAAAGACCATCTTGGTTCTACTGAAGTAGCAACTTTCATCAGTTAATATGCAAATTTTCTCCACCAAATGAGAGCAAAGTGGTTTTGTCATAAAATCAGGAAGTCACCAATTATAAGCTTTTCACCAGTGGGAAGATCCACTGGTGGCAATAAGAGCTGGAAATCACTAATGGAACTTTGGGTAAGAAATTGGTATTTTGTTGTTTACAGCAATGCAGTACTGAAATGCAGCTTTGGTTCTTCAGTTGGATGTTCACAAAATCAGCTGTGGTTTAGGATAGGAAAATTTGCTTATGGATGATAAATATTACTGATTCAATAAAAAAGGTCTTCCCAGGGAAGAGATATTTTTTCCAATCTGGTTTCTTAATATATCTCATCTAAATAAGAAAAATTAATCTTCTTTAAGCACCACTTTAACTACAAGAATGAAATTAGAAGCTGCTATTTACCCAAAGGACACAGCTTAATTACCTTAAGATGAACTGTTTAAAATAACTTGAAGAATATTTAGGACATGTTATTTTAAACATCTCCTACAGTTCATTCCTCTGCATGATAACTTGGCTTAATTACTTATCTCAGTTTTAGTTTCAGATCTGTAAAAAACTGGTCTGTTAATTTTAAACATGTATCAGCTTTCACAGTGCCAGAAATGGATAAAATCTGGGATAGTATGGCTGTCAACACCAGCATTCCCTCTCTCTTTCTGGAGATCCTAAAGCAGCTTGGCCCATGCACTGCCTAATTCTATAGCTAGATTGGTCAAAATTTATTTCTTTTTTTCAAAGTTGTCTGCTTCATTCAAGCCACTGAGTGTACAAAAGGCAGGGCAGCTTTCGAAAAGCTGGTATATATTTAAATTATCATGCTTCCAAAGTTAGAAAAGAACACAGCGTTGCACTGATACTATT
Source organism: Callaeas wilsoni (assembly GCA_013398955.1). NCBI lineage: Eukaryota > Metazoa > Chordata > Aves > Passeriformes > Callaeidae > Callaeas > Callaeas wilsoni. The sequence goes on from VWPU01008522.1 coordinate 118,362, forward strand.
CACCTCAGCAAAGAATTTCTACCCTCAAGGTTTCTCTCTGCATGCTTCTAAGTACACAGATGGCAAGTTTCCATCCTTGGTCATTCTCTGGCAGACATTGGTATTTCTGATATACTTGTTGACATAAAGCATAAAATGGGAGGCTGAAAATATTTTGAAGCTTGGAAGTGTTTATGGTGCACATGCTTTTATATATGCACAAATTACTCATCTATCGTTCCCATATGAAATGTGCATATATTTACAAACAGTTTGTTTACACTCATTTCTAGATAAAATTCATTTATGTACCTTCTTTGTATGTTCTTCAAAATCTCACGAAACAGTAACACATAAATAGTTGAGACTGCATCACACATAGTGTTGAGACGCAGTGTAAAACCTAGCAGTGATTAGAACATGTGTAAACTTTCTCTAGTTCAGCAGTTTTACAGGAAACAGTTACAGGTTCTTGCTCATAGCCCAGTTTTTCTGCAAAAGGGCTATCAAATATAGGAGAGACACAGAAAAACTTAATTTTCAGTAACAGATTTCTGTGACTGCAGAGCTCTGGTTACTTGTTCTAGGCTTCAGCTTACCTTTCACAGCTTTGAATCACCAAAAACTAAAAATGTGATAGTCATGATTTCCCATCCTATCTCTTATTTTCCCTGTATAAAAATTTTTATATTGTTATATAACTATATACATTCACGGAGCCAGATAAAGATTTACCATATAGTAAAACAGAGGAAGACTCCTAAATCTCAAACAAAACCTCTGGTCTCAAGGTTCCCACAAACAGCTGCCTACATTCCTTGTTTGATTTGAAAAGTTCCTAAAACATTGAAGATTTGCTTCAGATGCTCCAGACTGTCTGGGTTCCTCTTTGCACGTCCATTTGGTCATGCCCAAGAAGCCAAGTACCCTGAAGATCCTATGTAGTAATCAGGTTAAAAACACATCTAAAATGTTCCCAAAAGACTGTGCTTATGGCTGCTGTATTTTTAAAACTACTGAGAAGCATCTGAAAATATTTTGGTGGCATTGGGCCAATCAATAGGAAATCTCAGCTCAGAACCCTCTAGAAAACAAAGCAAGTTCAAATCCCCACCTCTGACCTGTGAAAGGCCGTGCTCAGATAGCAATGAGGCTACATTTGAGGGAAAGTGTTCCTGCCAAGCCCGTATCCCTTTGCAGCCCAGGATGCAAGATCCAGGATCAGATGGCACGTAAATGAGATTCTGAGCCTGCAGCAAGGAGGTGAGAGCACGCGGGGGAGGTGGTGGCTAACAGCCCCTATTCCTAGCATCACTTCAGGGAAGGAGGAGTGGGATTTTTAAAATTTTCTTTTTGATGATTGTTTAATGCAAAAACTGCATGGATGCGTGCAAATATTGGCAGCAAGAAAACAAAGGCATCTACTCATCCTGTGTTCTGCCATACCAAGATGCATGTTCCTGCACTGAGGAGAAGATTCTCGGAGCTGGATTCTGGTTTGGGAGACATGCCTGGCAGAGGCTGCCGTCAGGACCTGGAAAGCAGGGTGAGGCTTCCTGTGAAGCCTTTCCATAATAGTTTAGTATCAGTGAAATTTGAATAGACCTTGTGAGCTGCTTGAAGGACTGCAGGACCCACATTGCTCTGTGGACAACCTCAAAATTAAAGGAAGAATGAGTAAGTGCAAGTCTTTTCGAATCAGCACTCAGAAGCAAACAAATAAAAAGCCCAAACCAACACCTCAAGTTGGGCAGCTGTACGATAACAGAGAAACTTTAGAAATATATTATAACTGATATTTTCATCAGCATTTTGGTAAGTCACAGCCTTTAGATAAAGTTCATGTCAATGAACAAGTTCTATAGCAAAACTCCTTTTTTAACCAAAACAAGAGAAAAAATTTATATAACACGGTTCCGTGGGGAATTTTCCTGTGACGGTTGACAGCCATTAGGCTGGTTTGATGCTTATGAGGGCAGACAGCTACTTCCCTCACCCGCAACTGTTTAACTTCTAAATTTGTGCTCAAAATCCATTTCCAGCTTCAGCTACTTTTTCTGGGTTCTCTTTACTTCTCTGACTAATCTGAATGTCATTTTAATGCTTTCATAAGCGTGGTAAATTCCCTAAAAGGACAAGGAACAATGAAGATATCAGAGAAATCTGCATTTCATGGATGTCACAGGATTCTGTCCTGTTGTGGCTGTTTAAACAAGGACCAGAGCCTTCTTTTAACGTTTAGTATTTTTTTCCCTCTACAGCCAGTCTTATATTTTTTCCCCTTAAATGCGCGCAGACTTATTAACATAACAAGGCTGACACCGCAGTTCTAAGATTATGCAGAATCACTCTCAATAAGGCAGACTGGACCAAATCCTGCCTCCAGTAAGAGAAACTTTTACTGCTACGACGATGAGCTCTGTAAACTTTTTTATGTCTAGACCAAGGGATATGTTCCACAAAGAACAGCTAAGCTCTCTGAGAGTGGCTTTAGTAACTGTTGACCAAAAGATTTTTGTAACCCAATGATCTCCTCTCCAAGAACTACACCATTATCTATAGCGGATTACAGTCCACATAAACTGGAGATTTGGAAATCTGTGTCCAGAACTGGAGTTCTCTGCTAAACATTAGAGTACTTGAGGTTGCCTGTGTACCTACATGTTCTCCCTCTTACAACTTCATCTAAATAATATCTCCCCACCACCACCAGGTAATTTGTGTGCTAGTTATTGTCTAGGTAAACAATACATAATGTTTCAATATGTGTTAAGAGTTACTGAAAGAGTAAATGGCAGCATATGCATCTATTTACATACTCCCTGTCCAATATTGTGTTATTATAGTCTTGATACCTTCTGAATTTAAATTTGAGTTAAGTCAGGTTCTGATTTGTTAGACTACTGACAGATTGCTAAAATGAATTTTAAACACAGACTGTGTGTTCATGAAAACATCACATATTTACTTCTGTTAATTATAATGAACTTTACATATCATTATTTCAAAGAGGGAGTTTTTCAGAAAGGACAGACTTGTATTTCCCTGTTTCTTAGAAGTACCGTAGGTGTGGGCCTCACTTCTTTCCTTAAAAACAGAAACCAGGATCAGGCTGTGCAAGCAGGTACACCATGCACAGACTGAGAATATAAGGCATACAGAGCAGCAAGCAAGTACAACCTGGGTACTGCAGCAAATTGTCACAGATCATGTGATAAAAAAAAAAAGATAAAGAATTACACCTAAGGAGCCTAACCAATAAGATCTTAAATGAAGAATGTGGCTCTTAATTCTATTAGCTGAAGTATATTAAAAGCAGTATGGAATACCTGTTGGAGCACGAAAATGAATCTTCTTTGGGAATTCAGATTTTTATTTCTTGCTTATAGTGTCTAACAGTAGATTATAATTATATATATATAATGCCTGCTTATTAATCATATTTAGTTCTATTTCAGTGAATTTTTCTTTTCTCTTTTGGTCTCTTATTGATGAAGAACAACATATTTATTAAGTAGATGTATAAAATATGAGTTGTGATTCTAAAATTATAATACTCCATAAGACAAATGGCCCTGCTTCTCTCCCCTGCGTAGAATGGTGATGCTGGCTAGAAGTGTCTGAGAGTTAGAGCTTTGAATAGCAGTAACAAGGTGCAGGTAGGGATTTAAGAAAAATGTAAATATTTTTATTTCCTTCTGGTCAGTGTTGACATTGTCTGGCCTTGCCTCAAGGATTCACTCCTCTAGGAATTAGGCTACTGTAATTCTATTTTATGCTGTTCTAGTTCTTACACTGCTCCCATCTGCATAGTATTTCAGTGTCTTCCAGTTTCAGCATTACAAGCAGCAGGATGAATGCTATTTTCTTTCTTTCTTCCTCCTTCTCTAGGGAAATAGCATGAATAAGTACAATATTTTCTGTATATGCTGTTTCCTTTGTGCTGTAGTAGAGGAATTTAATGTTCATATGCCATGTTGTCACTTCCATACCCATCATAAACATCTGCTTTCTTCTAAAAGAAGAGAGGAGATCTAAGGTGAACATTGCAATCTAAATTTTCTTCAGAACTGTCAAGAAACAGAGTTAAAAAGTAGAAGAAACCTCCATAAGAAAAAATCTTCTGTTGTACAGGTCCCACCACGGACATGCAATTCTATCCAGATGCTCCACTTCTTTTATGCACAAAAGCACGTATTTCCTGAAGAGCTAACTATGCATTCCACAGGAGCACTTGTAAAGGCTATAGGAGCATCACAAAATACGCACTTCCTCAACAATAAAGAAAAACTCGCAAGAATCTTAGTCCTCTCATCCTTAAAACCTGAGTTAATCAAAATCCTAAACTGGAACACATACTCTCTGGTGAAGCTAGTGTAATAATTTCCTGGGATTTCCATTTTGAAATTCAGAAAGACGCTGAAGTACATCATTAAGGCTACTAATATCAGTTGATGACTTTGCAGTTAAGGATGCTTTAACCTGTCATGAGTCTGACCAGCACACAGAATTAGTCACACTTGCTGTGAGGAGCACATACCAATGTGAACTACTTAGGGTATCAAAAGACACGAAACAGGCCACCTGTGCTCTCATACCACATGTGGTACCAAGTTCTGTGTGTTATTACAACCAGACACAGTCTGTAACTTAGAACATGCCAATAATTTATCTGTTGTCAACTGCTTAGTGAATTCGTTATCTTCATTAAAGACTTAAGTAGCCATGCTATTAACCTAAAACAGAATTAGACTCATCTAGCCTGTCTTAAGGCAATAGGTACAAGAAGCCAAGTACAGCCACCACAATGAAGGTTTCAGAGATATATACCAAAGGACTTACTGTGATGATCAGCCCTTTTTCCTGGAAATATTTAACCAGAGGGACTGCATTCTGCTTGAAATTCGTTAGTCTTCTTTGAGTGGCTTTCAGGTTATCATCAGGTCTCCCTTGCTGCTCCGCACGCTTCAGTAACCTTTCTTTCAGCCTTTGACTGGAACATGCCAGAAACACCACCAAATCTGGGGTACAGATCTGTGGAAAGAGCAATTCAAGAAGTCTGATTAAGTTGAGTATCCAGCAATACAGGACTCAGCAATTCCACTATAATGTGAGGCTCACATATGTTGCATATGCTGAGTTGGAACTCGATGCAGTCATGAATTTTCTGTTGGATTTTTTACACGAAGTTTGTAAGCTTAGGGAGAGGCTTGTTGACCTTATGTGGAGGCTAGTCAACTTGTTTCACCTGACATGTAAGGAAAAAGTTTAATGAAAAAGTTTTACTTCACAGCAAAAACCTTCTCTAGGCTATGTTCATCATTTGCATTACCAGAAGGCTCCCCTACCTAAATTTTCTTCAAAAGAGCAAAATATAGATGTCTCATACTCTGCAGGAAAATGGTTGCATGGTTTGCACCTGAAAACTCTTTAAGTAAGGTGGTATTTAAAATCCAGCAGCCACTATGAAGCTAACTGATGGCTAGGACCAGGTGAAAACAGACCTGTTCCAAGAGCCACAGTTTCTTATAACACTTTCTCTAAATGTCTAAAGCATCAGTGCACTTTTCAAGAGGTTGGGTGGGTGTCTTTGGGCAGCTAAAAGGGTTTTAATTTCCCCTATCCTTTCTGGTCTGTGTGGTGAGCACTGGTACGTGTCACACCCATCCCTGCATTGCGGTTCAAGAAGTAAAGCCTTACGGCAATGAGATAAAGAAAAATTTTTGAACTCTAGCTCTTTCCCAGTTAAATCTTCTTTATAAGTTGCTATCAAAAATTTAAAGAAAAGATATCTCTGGTGGTTGGGGATGTGGGGAAAGCAGTGATAGAACCACTTTCTTAGGAATACTGCTAAGTGTTCACAGACAATCTTTGGAGGTCACTACTACTTAGTACCTTTGGTGAAAAAAAAAAAGTCATAGAATCTCCACATATCCATTAAATACTTCCAGGGATGTATTTCCTGTATTTCCAACCATTTCCCTGTTCTAATGCTTCACAATCCTTTCCATAAAGCAATTTTTCCTAGTATTCAATCTAAAGCTCCCTGGCTACAACCTGAGATTGTTTCCTCTTACCCTAAAGTCACTCAGACACCTGAACTCGCAGGATTTTTAAAATGTGGCTATAAATGTATATTAACTTTATTCATAAGATCTGATTTTGTTCTTTCCTGCATCTGGTTGCTACAAAGAAACCTACCTCTCCTTAAAGTTTTCACTAGCTTAGTGCTGTCTTTTAAAACATATTAGAATTCTCTGTAAGAAGCATTTAAGATGAAAACAAACCATTCAAGGTTTTATCTGATTATAGACCAGAAAGGATTTATTTGTTCTCACATGCAAGCACAAAGTCATTTCTGCTGTCTTTACTTACCTGAACAAAAAAGTTCATACTTTAATTTTAACTAATATTAGTAAAAACAATGGCTTCCTATTCTAGAAATGATGTCATCTAGTTACAATGCAAATGATAGTGGATGCTCAAGAATGTTAAACAGACATTTTTCTTACTATGTTTTCTATCTGCAGAATAATTTTGTCTTTGTTCAGCTTGGTGCAATGTAAATTTGAAAGTCAAATTTGAGCTATACACCAGTATCACTAAAACATCTACATGTATTCTAACTACCACAGCATAAAGAGTAACTGATTTATATCTTTATGTTAATTATATAGTTGTTACAATATATTTTTATTGAGGGCCAGAACAAATCAATTAAGCTTCTGAATACTCTCTCTGTCTAGGTCTCTCAAGGATGCTAAATTGCATAAAGACAACTATATTTCTAGACTGAATAGTCAAAACTTCCCATGTGGACAATATGGAAAATTAATAACTAAGTTTAAAAAAAAAAACATGTCTAAGCTGGGTTTCTGTCATTTGAGAGAATACAACATGAAATATGGTCTGGCCTTTTTCACTGTCAGTCTGAGCACAAAAAGGTTCTTAGGAAGTCAAAAGAAACCAACACAACTTGTCCAGCCTGAGGTGATGGTCATTAGCCTTTACAAATGAGGTCACTGACAGGGTAATATATGGATATGAGGAAGCAGAAAGTGGTGAAAAGCAGAGCCATTTTCAAACAATAAAGGACAGTCTGAAAAGCAGCACTAGCAGGAAAGATGGTGGCCTCTTTATCATTACTGAAAATTAAATAGGATTTAAAAGAAAATCGAATTATTTTTTACACACATTGTAGATGATTCGAGACATGAGCACACAAACTACAAAGGTAATAGTTCCGGTAATTATTTATGAATATCTATTAGATTTTGAAACAATTAACCTTACAACCTGGTTTTTTTAAATAACTTCCAGTGGGAGAGAAGCTCTCTGCTACCTCTATCACATGTACCTCAACAACATCAAAACCACAGTAACTTTCCCTTCCCTTTTCAGACTATTGTAAACAGACAGAGTTATTCTGTCCGTTCATGGGATGAATTATTTATGAAAGTTAATTTTACTATCACATAATAGCCTTAAGGCACATAATTATTCACATGAAAGACTATGAAAGTAAGTTTCTATGTTAGACTTTCATGCGATATGGACATTATTAAAAGTAGCTCGGTTAAATTAAGGTTGCTTCACTAGTAATAGAAGAATAATGAGGAATTTGGGAATTCAAAAAGCATACAGTACTAAAAAATCAAATTATGACACAGATAGATTCTGAAAGAAAACACTGCAGATTTCAAAGCCTGTTAGTCATGGAGCACTGTCTGATGAAAGGGAATGGCTGATGTACCTTGGAGCAGACTAAGCACAGAGACATCTCAAGTCCCTGCGTGGATATCCGGCTGATTGAAGCTTCCTAACATACATTACACAAGGACTCAGAAATTACAACTGGCAATCAAGGATCTAGTGAAGTGGAGGACAACAGGAGTTTATACAAGCAGGTAGTTTTATTTAGTACTTCCATTTCTGCGTAACATAATAATAGTGGCAGAAAGATCGTAAGAAATTTTCAGATGTTCCAAGCCATAGCTGGCCTCACTTTCAGTGCCCAGCACTTCAGGACGGCACCTACTCAGGCTGTGAAGTCATACCAGACCTCCTCAAGTGCAGAGCTGGAGCTTTTGTGCACCACAAGACTTTACACACAGCATCAAATCTTACAGAGAGTACTTAGAATAAACGGATCACTCATGAAATTATCAGCCCTGAAGGAAGAAGGTCTCCTGTCCCACACAAACATGAGAGGGCAGCTTACCACGAGCAATCTCAGTTCTCTAAAGAAACTGTGGCTGGGAAGGGAAGGAAGGGAAGGATCTGAATGCCACCACGGCTCCATCAGGTGTGCAACTTCTCATCTGCTTTTAGCTCCCACACACTGCACTGGCTGCAGAAGTCACTTACTGTTTAAGAAAACGGGAAAACGCACCCTGGGCTTAATTTCTTTCCTTTTTTTTCTAATTGTAAAATGAGGGTAATAACAAGGTATGACTTGGACAATTCATTAATTAGGTTTAATTATTTCCTTTTGCTTTTGAAAATGGAAAGTTCTCTACAGAATCTGAGTACTGTTGTTACTCTCAATTTTTTTACAACAGCAATAATACAAAAGACACTGTCAGAATCACAGGTACTAAGACTACCTTTTTTCTGACACTGTGGGTTTTCTAATCTGAAATATATTTCACTCACAGAAATAAAATGTCAATGAAAACAATGTTTTAAAATTCTCAGTTCAAAAAGCCTAGTTTCAAGTAAAGTATTGTCTGAAAGATTTTTTGAAGTGTAAAAAAAAGTAATTCAAGCATATTTGAGGTAGAAATTCAAATCAGAATCTGATTATGTGATGTCTCTATGAATTCAACTTTTACCTGCAGAATATGCATCTTTATCATCAGAAAGTAGTTGAAAACCATTTAATAAACACAAGGTGCACAAAAGGGTAACATCTCTCTTGTATGCATAGGCATGTAGACCTAATAGCACTTAATATTATTATTTCTCCTACATGCATTTACAAGCTTCAGGGTACACCTTTGAAATGCTATTGATATTTTACTCCTGTTTTCATGAACCACTCTGCTTCCACTCACCTCAACTGTACCTGCCTGCAAGACATGCTTATAAATACTTCTAGCTGGAATGTAACAGGGTAGTGTGAATATATGGACATCTGAGATTGCTTCTCTAGAAACATATCTATTCTCCTATGTAAATACGAGTATAAATTACTTTTTTTTTTTCCTAACAAAGGAGAAGGTTTTTCATGACTCACTTGAAAGGAAACATTTTTTTCCAACTCAGAACTAAGTGTTGTTGACTTTTATGGCTAGGGAATAAGCTTTGTTCTGAGACTCAGCTCGTAGAAAAGTAGTACAGAACCAACGCAGACAGAAGAGCTGGATTCTTTCATGCTGATGTCCCCCTGTGCACACATCCTGTGCTTAAGACAGAGGGTTTTATTCATGTCCAGCAATGCATGTGGGGCTCAGGGAAGTGAATTTGACTACTTACTAACTGGAACTCTGCTGAAGGGAGAATCTTTGCCTGTGGGAACAGATAGGTTTCTGGTTATTCATTTTAAATGAGATGAAGAGCATATGGCATCAACTCAGAATAAAACTGGTGGGTACATCCTCTCATTTTTTAGAATAATATTTACTGGTTAGTAAATCCTACTCTCTTTGGGTCTGAATCTCCTTCCTAAACTGGAACTGGGAGTAAATTGAGAGTAATTCTATGCAAGTTGATGGTGTTATTGACATTAAGCAGTATAAGTGGAAAGATGCTCTCTTTTCTCTGGGGATATTTTCTACATCTCCTCTTGTTAGTGAGAATAGTGTGGTTGTTTGCTAGAAATTAGATGATTACACTCTCTCTCATTATTCCTCATTAGGCAAAAGATGAAAATGCTCTGTTTCTTAATTCCTGGTATGTTCTACTAGATACTCCTGAGAAAACTGACAGCTCATGAACAATTGCCATTAATTTAACAGTGCATTTTATTCTTGTTGGTAAAGGTTACTAGCAAGCTGGTTTATGTCCTTTGTATGTGTGCTCTCCCTTGTAATTACTTATTTGCTTTTTATAGTTCCATCTTTGCTGGGTTATTAGACTCTTTGCATAGTTTTTTCTTGTTTTAGAAATGCAAAATCGTGAATCATGTTGTCAAAGAATGAATCCTGCTGATAGAATCTTTTTCTGGTAGCTTCTTTTGAACCATTTTCATACTGCCCAGAAAATAAGTTTCCAGTAAATTGCCTAGAGTATGTAATTAGGCAGACTGGTGTCTTTGGGGACAAGTGATTCAGCTTTTCACCTGTGTTGGGCAGCTAACTAATAAAAATCCCTACCTGTTAACACTAATGGTAGTGATACAAAGAAAGGACTGGGCAGACCTCTGCTTCAGAACTGCTCAGCAGGCACCTCCATCCGCTCCGAATTCAGAACATCAGGTCCTCTCCTGAGGACCAGCAATGGATGAGCTCTCCTTTGCCTACTCTGACTAGCAGAGAAGAGCCCTTGCCCAGAAAATCTGGAAACCTGAGGCCTAGGTTGCTTACACAGCAGAAAATTGAACCACTGCTTGTCTTTCTCTGGAGAGTGCTCCAGCTTTCAGGGGAGAGGAGGATAATGGTAGGACCATTCCAGAAGCCACCCAGTTAGGCTTGGCTTTAAGAGAGCAATGCAAAATTCACAGGGACAAGGCAGTGAACAAAAGGAACCACAGCAAAGCAGACTGCTCATGTGGTAGTCCTCCCACTCCTCACACAGATCTCTGAGCACATATTCAGTAGGGGATTCTACCTGCACCAGTGAAGTAGAGATCAGGGAGAAGGGCGATAGAAGTTTAGGGGGAGATGAAATAAAGAATACACATTTGCCATGATGCAGAAAAAATATCTTTACTAGAACAAAAACCTATTGCAAAAACCAGGTCCTTTCTCCTTAAGAAGCTTCACAACAAGGTTGCATTCATCTCCCTGGTTGCTCTAGAGGCCCCACTGTTGGCCGGGGACAGCAGGTTTTCCATGAGAAGCTCTTTGCAGAGCTGGAGCTTGGCAGTCAGACCCTCAGTCAGCTGGCCACAAACACCTGGGTCAGACTTGGAGGGCACTGCAAGCATCGTTTCTGCTTGGAGGTCTAAGTATCAGCCTTGGAGGAACAGTACTGCTGTCCTCAGCCTGTGAACGTACCGAGGCATTTCTCACCACCCTATGTTGTGCTACCCACACAGTTAGTTCTACTTTATCACAATTATTCTCCTAAGAATTTTCCTAAGAAATATACCTGAGAGTTAAAAATGAACTCAAATTACAGCCAAGATGAGTAGTTATTCATTGGAGGTGTAGTGCATAGTGCATTTATGAATATTCCTAAGAGCATTTTAAACAAAGAATTAGATAAAATTTATTGCCTCTATTTATTACTTAAATTAAGATTTTACTCAAATATAGTCTTGTCACCCAGGCCATATAAGACAAAAATATTTTTTTAATAATTTCTGCAAAAATAGTTTTCCTCTTTTATCAAACAATTAAATTATATTCTTTAATGAATGTCCATTGATTCTAATACCTGTTCTACATTTATTTCACTATTTTAAAAAAATTACAATGAATATATTTTAAGCAAAATACATCTGTACTTACTCTATTGATACTAACGAGGAAGGAAAGTTACATGTGAATGACTGAAAGTGACGGAAAAAACCAAACCAAAGCAGTAATTGAAATTAACTGTAAAATACAGTTAATTGTTTCTCCTGGGAAGGATAAAAACCGTGTGAGAGATTACACAGAAAGTCAAACTGCAATTTCTTCACAAGCCATTGGAGTTCAATACACCAGTCAGAGGTATTTCATTACAGCATTGCAGGAGAGGAAGATACTTAACATGCTTCAGCATGCTGGGACTGGAGGTGACTCGCTGAATTTCAAGATGGCAGGTTAATGGTAAATAAACCATTTTCTCCTTGGCATTTTCAAATGTGTCCTTGAAACATAAACACCTTTCTGCTATTTGCACTCAGCAGAGATCATGGATACCTCAGAAATTTGTGGTTTAGGACAGCTTTATGCCTAGGCTCAAACTGAAAGTCTAAATGCATCAGTATTAAATCTGCACTGCTATGCAGAAGGATTTCAAACTGAGCAAAATGCAGAAATTATCATATATTTAAAAGGAATATATAAACTGGAAGTCCTGCTTGATTTCAAGACATTAAAATTCATGTTTTCATTTTTTCCTCACAACTATGACTGCTTGGAACTTCAAAGCTTTATTAAAAGTACCCCTATCAAAAGTATTGGCAGTATCGACTCTGCTCTCTGGAATTAAGAAATGAGAGGGTCAGGACTCGGCAACAATCCAAGACTTCCAACAAGAGGAATTTACTTATTAAACTCAGCTTTCAAAGCAAAAAATACAGGATTTATTTCAACTTGGTTAAAAAGTTCGAAGAAAACTGAGATAAACTCAAAGAATACTGCAGTGCTCATGGCTGAGCTCTTCCAGGCTGCAAGAAGGCCGCAATGAGTAGCTGAGCATTAAGAAACAAAGCTGCTGTAAGTGACCAGAATGGCCAATGTGGTGCTGGCTGGTAAGCACTGCTGAAAATCTGAAAACATCATTGACGCCATCTTAAAAACTTCTTTCCTGCTCAAAATATATGGATGACAGGAACAGTGTTATTAACAAAACTCAATAGAAAAGAGGGGGAAGAAAAGCTTCAATTCAAATATAAAATTCTTGTGATGTGTAAAGTGCTTTCTAATGCACTTATTCCAGATTGACATTACTGCACGGAAGCAGTGTTTGTTCCTTCTGGTTTCTAGATCTGAGCAGAAAGAGAAATACTGTGCGTGCTGCAAATGATACATTGCTTTATTTTAGGCACTTTAGTCACTGGGATGCAACGTGTTTTAATACAATTCTGCCTAGCAACATGTTGAGAACTTACTGTCCACAAGAGAGTCTGGCAACATAATAAGGAAGAAATCATCATCTTTTAGCTATACCTATGTATGGGAATGTTAGCATAACTTGGTTTGCTTTGACTAGTTTACTAAAAATAACATTTTTTCCCAGAGAAAAGTTCAGCTTCTGGATTAGTCAAAGGGACAAAAATGTGCTGGTAGTACCAAGAGCAATTACAAGCAAAATTTAACAAGCAGTTGTTAACATGATGTATTTCCACAACAGAATGTTATGCAGGGCAGGTCCCGTAACTACAGCTCAGACATACGTGTATCCATTTGATTTTTCCACAAGATGAAGAGATTATGAAAGCTCAGTGTCAAGTTTTAGTAACAGCCCTGTAAGCCATAAGACTGAAGGAATTAATTTAGCATAAATAATTTGTTACATTAAAGATGACTGCAAACACAGCACAGTTAGATTTTACATGTGCTTTCAAGAGAAACCGGGCACCTCAGTTGTCCTTTTCCTTTTCTGCTACTCTCTCCAATTTATTTTTGGTATTGCTACCTATTTTCTTGGAGTTTGTTTGTGTTTGTGTAAACAATGGTAAAGAACTTGTACGTGTCATATCAATTTTTCTGCTGTTTTCAGGTACGTAAGCATGCAATGGTCTCAAAGGGACCATCTGTAGGAATAAATATTTACTGATGACAAAGCTAGTGATAGTAATAAGAATTAATTCTTATTCAGAACTTCTTATCAACAGATTTCAGTGTTCTACAGGGGATGTCTTTGTAAGAATACGGCATGCATAGAATTTGACTATTTGCATTTTGTGGGATTTCACAATTTTCTTCAGAGGATGTTCCATTGCTTAGTAGATCTAATTAAAATTGTCTTAGTATTTAATCAAAACTTTCTTTGCTGAAATTTCAACTAATTATTTCTCACCTTGTCACTTTTGGCTAATGAGAACAATTCTGTTCTTCTACACACTGCTAGAAAGAAAGCTGTAACATTTCTCAGCTGTGGAAAACCCCCTACTATCTCTAGTTGCAGACCTAGACAAATTATCACAACAGTTAATTACTGAATTCTCCACAACTCAATTGCACTTCCTATTGAGGAATCTCTGAGTGCCTGGAAAATGTTCGCAGGCCTAATGTAAATAACCTGACATGCCATGGGTGACTGTCAGCCTCATCCTGTGAAGGATGATCAGTACCATGACAGCTGATAGTCCCTTTTCCTCAGCACAAAACCTTCCTACCAATGCGTGTAGCACTAGAGCTTACTAACCAAAGAATGCTAAAGAAACAACAAGTATATTTTATTTCTTTAAAATATAAATCGAGGATAAAGCACTGAATATATCTCACTGGAGATGCTGATAGGGGATGTTGAATGTTGGAATATGTATAGCTTTTGTACATTTATTTTCATGGCCTCAGATATGTTCATATTTCAGGTCAACTGCAAAGAAAGGTGAAAACGGGGGAGTCTGAACAGACAGCCTATGCTGCTATCAAAGGCCTGGAATTCCTTCTCTCCTGTATTTTTTTAGAACAGATAAGATTGAAAGGTGTCCCTACACGACATGCTCCTGGATTTTTTTAGACGCTTAGATAGTGATCTATCTTTCAGGTAGAATCAGGCCTTGAGGACTATGATTTACAGATCTCAACTGACTGAGAATAAAGGAACTCTCTGTGACTATAATCAAGTGTTTAACTGGTTTTCCTTAGTAGAAAGAGAATCTGAGCCTAGCATAACTTAATTCCTGTCACTTCCTCCAGTTTCATATCCCCCATTCTTTCGTCAAAAACAACATCAGCACAAGATTATGCTACCAAGAAATGCACTTAATGCACACTATCACACTGGACAAAAAAAATACACAAGGAAATGATCGTTAAGTCTACATTTCTGCTGCTTGGCTTCTAAAATAGTCAATCTTCCCTTTTGTTAATTATAAGGAGATAGAGCTGGCAGTCACTGCTATTTCCTGTAATAACTATTTTGTCTGTTTCCTTTAATTTCCTCAATTCAGTTTTCTAAATTTTGCCCAGAATAATACCTTATAAAGCACGTTAATGAAATGCCTCATTAGCTGCTTTGTTTTGTTACTTCTGCCTTGGTAATGCCACTTAGAATTCGAAGTATGGAAACAGCAGTACACCAGCATTGTGAAGGACTTTGAAATACTCTGCATGAAGGCACTCTAAGAATTCAGCTCTGAAACAGCAACCTCTTCTTGTGACCATAACTGTTATATTAGCAGCACTGGATCAGAAAATGACATCAGCTGTTTGTTTTTCCACTGAATTAAAGTATTTTTAGATTAGTTTAAAATACACACGTGAAAACAACATGTCAATAGAACTCAGGAATACAGTTTTAGCTGACTAAACCTTAGAATTGTAGTTTAGAATAACCAAAATTACCTAATTTTCTAAAAAAAAGCATGCTTTCTGGTTTACAAAAACTTGCAAAGCATAGGTAGTTTTAACCTTTTTTTAAATTGGTCTTTTCAATGCACTGTAATAAACTCGATAGTAAAAGCACTGTGAGGACATGCATTGTTTTAAGTGTGTTTCTCTTAATGGAGATTATGTTGAACAAATAAATATGGAAATATAATATTTTTCCACTTTCTAAATCATTAAGGTACAGAAAATATTCACTGTTAGATTTCATGTGTTTTTCTTCATCTTGAGAGGACTTTCATAACGAGACAAGAGGCTTGGATTCTTGGTTATATTATCACATTGCCTTTTTGCAAAATAGTCTGTCTTCAGACAACAGGACATAATATAACATAAATCTTTTGTCAACCTGTAATTATGTACTTTTAAAGATTTAAAGAGCAATGCTCTTTCTTGGAATCTGACCAATGATTTCAACATGCTTAACTGCTATAGAGATGCGTAAGTTATTTTAAGAATAAAAACAATCTCTTACTTGGTCCTCAAAGGAGATTGCCTGGGCAACATCTCTGGGAAATCCATCAATCACTATCCCCTCTTCATCAGGGATCTGCATTAATTTCTGCTTTATCTCTGTTATGGTTGTTTCCTTTCATAAAGAAAAGAAGTTAGTTATTTAATGTTGTAAAGAAAGTTTTCTTGATGGTGCACATTACTACAGGATGTATAAACCTTTGAACGTAAATATTAAAATAGGAAACACTGTACCTGAGGGGCCAGTTCTCCAGTAGTAATTATTTTGGCAATTAGGCTCCATTTTCTATTGCTGCTTGTGCTGTGGATCTTCTTCCTTAACAGTTCACCAACTGATATATAGTTAAATCCATAACGTTCTGCTATTTTCAAACTCTGTGTTCCTTTACCACTTCCTGGGCCACCTAGCATGAATCATGAGCAAAACATTAAATTAACATTTCATCAGAAGTATCCAATCACATACGAAATCTTTGCTATTGGCACCAATTTTCCAAGCATTATTAGAGTAAATCTCGCAGTTACCAACCATTAGAAATGTGTCTCATCTACAGGATCATAAACATAACAGTTTGTAAAATGAAATTTTAAAAAAGAACACAAATCCACTTGCTAAATAAAAATGAGTATTCTTGAGGTTAACCTCATTCTAAAACCATGGAGTTTTCCTTGATCCACAGTAGAGGAGCAGACAAATGAACCATTCCCTTCTTAAACTCTATGAATCCAGAGATAGAGACAGATCGTCTGAAGTGTATTCATGTCAGAAAGAATCATACTTGGTTAAATAAGCCAGTTAAATCGACAAACTAGTCATGAAATGGAACTAATAAAATCTGCTCCTAAATATGCTTGCAAGAGCTTCTGAGGTTTCCTGATTTTAAAATACAAAAAAATATTAAATAATCATCTGAGATGTTTCCATAGTGATTTGCTATAAGGACTTCTATTGAACCATGCAATACCAGCTTTTGGTATTGATGCTTGAAGCATCTGATAAAGAAGAAATTAGGCTCAGCTTGCTAGACAGCTTGAAGAATAAAGAGACCCTTCAATATATACAGCACAGGCTAAATGGGTATCAAAATCACAGAAAACAGCTACATTACATAGCAGGCAAAGCTGCAGATAAGGTCAGCTGGACAGCAGCAGCAAGAATGCATGTAAAACAATCAGACCATGTCTGAACTAAAAGGACATGTTACGATGTGATGAACAGAGGATCTGGAATCCAGTATGTAAAACCAAGGAATTTTTTTGTTAAAAATAAATGTTTATGTATAGAAAAATGTATGGTACTGAAGAGTATAACAAAGCAAACCCAAACCAAATGTTTTGATAATAGTTCCCAATCCTAAGCAGCTATAGTTTGGGGAATTCTTTGTGAGAACACTGAATTTTATTTCAACAGAAAAATAATTAAGATTTATTTAAAAGATACATTTTCCATGAAATTTAAAAATACAGCAATGCAATGAAAGTAAATCTGAATACACTGAGCTTCTTGTTAGTAATTATGTAACTCTTTCTATATTATATTATCTGTATTATTCCTGTAAATAGCTTTTAAGCATTTTCATAATCAATACAGTTCTGGCTGCAGGATAAGCTTTACAATATGTGTACATGTGTGCTTAGGGCACCCTCTGTGTTACCAGGTTCCAACCTGCACCCCAGTATCGCTGTCACAGAGCTTTCAGTGTCAGCAGCAGTCACCTGGAGCTCTCTGTGCCCCGGTGCTGTGATGCTGATGCTGCACCTGCCCTTTGGAACTCAGACCAGGAGCCATTTCAAGAGAGTGCACAGAGAAATGTGCCTTTTGTTATCGTGTTCCCATACCCTGCCCAGAGTTTAGTTATGCCCCTGGGAAAAAAAAAAAGGTTTTATCATTATCCAATTAGTTTCTGCAAGCATTTATCTGTAACATCCAACTAGACAACACAGCTACAGATGTTCATAAAACACACATGTAAAAAAATGGAAGGAAAACTGTATCTTATACAGTAAGATCACAACTGAAAAATATTTTTCTCTCATTCAGTTCACTTGCTGTTTCTACCGTAAAAAGACAAGTTTCTCTCTCCCTTCAGCAGACTGCGTTAGGTTCTACAGCTATTCTTCCATTTCAATAATTCCAGGTGATCTACATGGGCTTAGTTTTTTCAGCTTGGACTCTTTCATAGACAGCTTAGCTATCTTCTTCGTTAGAATAAAGAACGTTCCCCTTTTGTAGGCACACAAGCATCTGATACAGCAGGAGTCATCTTCTCCACTGAAGTGGCTATAAAGCACTTCTGCTCCAGTTCCCCCTCCTCCCTTTCAGGCTCAGCCTTCCTCATGACAAATGCGTTTCACCGAACCTTACAAGTTTAAAACAGACAATGTTGCACCCCAGCAACAATAAAAATGTAAAACATATATAGGTAATGTGCAGAAAATTAGAAACAGAAAAATTGGCACCAAGGAAAATAATGCTTGTGTTCCAAAGGAGATACAAAAGGTGCCAGAAAACCAGAACTGATACTTTATAAAAAACATCAGTCTGTAGAAGCATAAAATAGCTGAAAAAAACCTGTTTGAAACAAGTAGATAGACTTCACACTCCTGTTAGGGAGAGCTTTGCTCTGCCAGTAAAGAGAAACAAACAAAAAAAAATAGTGTAGCTCAGCACTTCCATTCTTTCAGTTTGAATTGCAATCAGAAAATAGCTAATAAAGTATTTGGTTTAATATTTATAAACCTCCCATACATTTTGTTTTTATCAATCCAAACACCTCCCTTTATATTAAGATGGTATTATCTGTTTACAATCTGAGGGGAAACATTCAGGTAACAAAACAAGGGAAAAGTGACAGGACAAAATTACTTCCCACAGCAGATCATAATTTATTGAACTATGTACCCATTCCTGACTCTTTGATAAATCACACTGACAAACTGTTCACAAGAAAGGAAAATCAAATCACTTCTGGTTTTTGTTGTTTTCACTTATTCTGAGATAGATTACTCAAGGAAAGTATGATTATTTTATATGTTTCTAGAAGATGTCTAGACTGGGGAACACTTGTTGCATCTAAAATTATGTTTGCTAACAGGTTTCAAGCAAAGATTTGTGTGCCCAAAAAGTGTTATTAAAGCAGTTGTTTTAGTCTAATTTCGTTCATTATTTCAATTTTGCATATATTGTTGTAAATTCAGAATAAATTCATCTAATAACAAAATTTCTGAAAATACTTCTGACTTTAAAATCTAGCTGTGGACTAGATTTATCAAATCAATAGGCAGCTGCCTGCTGACAGCACTATATTTGATCTAGCCCTTACACTTTGATCTCAAAAGGAAAGTGTATTCTTTTAATATTAAGTAATATATTTAAGAAAATGCAGCTTAAAAAGATACTCAACTAAGGTTCTAGTGACACCAGATGATTAATATTTTGAGATCTCTAAATTCAAGCTATATCAACAGTACAAATGTGTTTCTTAAAAGTGTATTAGGAAGCACATTTTTAAACACGATCTCATTTACTGCTGTAACAATGCCTTAGAAATGGAATTTTTCCCGTGATTCAGATGTGTGCCCTCCTGGCTGGTTCCATCTGTTTTTTCTAAAATCCAGTCATATACTCGCTATGTAGCTTTATGGCTTTATCTTTCACCAGAGGTCTCTTCTGCAAACCCAGAAGAAGAACAAAGCCCCCACCTTTGTAAGTGAGTTCTCTTTAGCCCTGGAGCTACCTGGTTCATTATAAGGATGATAGATTTCATAAAGCAAAGAAGTTGTAAAAACCTTTATGGAAGCATTAAAAAGATCTTGGGCTAATGCATTAATAAAGAAAAGTTCACTGAATATGCGAAGCAGAAGACAGGTCTTTAACTTCATTTCAGTCCCTAACAGTAACTGGGACCAGCACCACCTGAGCAAGGCAGGATGACTCGTTATCACTAATTAGACAGAAATACATTACTTAACTGATTTCTTTTTGTCGGCATTTTATGCAAACTGAAAATATGCAACACATTTTTGTGTGTAATATCTCTTGCAATGAATAGTATACTTTTATTCATTTTTTCTCTTTTATTTAGTTACTCTTTCCAATAAGTGTTTTTATGTGCTTTCTCATTAGAAAGTTGAATTTGGGAGAAATTTTCTTGATACTGTACAAAAATGGACAATAGCTGCTAAGCTACATATAGTATTGTGTTTCAGATCACACTGTAATAGATTCAGAGAAACTCAGTGGGAATATAAACCTGAAATCGCCTTTGTGGAATGTTTACAATGTTCCCTATATAAATGGGAGAAAAGAAAAGCTCTGTAAAATCCAGTCTGTTCACTGCATGCTGGTGTTCAAGGATTTCACTTCAAATACACCCGCACTCAGTTCCAGAGGTGAAAGCCAATCTCTCTTTATCTCACCTAAATCAAACCTTCATTCATCACTCTACTGCAATTGAGCTACATAGATTTTGATGCATTAAGAGCCTTCTGTGGTCACTGAAAAGGAGCCAATTACTCTCCTTTATCAAAAGGAAGTGTAGCCAATTAATTAAGATGAAAGAAAGGTATGTGTTATTTCTCCATCTAATTGCGATCTTCACATTTCAGCAATACATAGAGAGATTTGCATGTTGAAATCCGTAATCCTGAAACAAAAGATTAAGAAAATTCAAATGCCTTGAGCAATTGCTTTGGCATACCACAGATACTTAAAAAAATGCCTGGTCTTCTGTTTTCAATCTATTCCAATATCTCGTTTCTGAGAGCTGCTGGATGCAGAGCCTAGAGGACATGCTGTTCCTAGAGATTCCACTCTGTAGTACAGAGAAGACATTTCTGTTCCCTTTTACTATACTACATATATTCTCTGTTATGGAAGCAGTATCTCTCTTTAATATGAATAAAGCTTTATAGACAAAAAATGTAATTCTCTGTCACCTGGCACCTGTGCTGTAACTCTTTAAGCCATTCAGAGAATCAGGTAATTAGGCCTGGTGGTCACATTTCTAAAGACGACTATCTAGATGATAAGGAAACTGATGCAAAGAACTTAAATTCAAAAACAGAAAATAATATTGATTTACACTTAACCTGCAGCTATTTTTTAATAACCTATGCTTGTCTGAGGCTGGAAAGTATGAGGTGCTTAGAAAGAACGCTAAACAGCTCACAGGAGAGAACTTTGGGAGACAGCACAATTAACTAATGTGAACTGAGTACTCAGTCTCTGTGAAGTTGGAACAGGATTCATTCGCCAAATGGACCTGGGGATTAACTTACCAGTGCAATGAACTAGTGAGCGTGTATTCTCACTCCAGCTGGACATACCAGTCACTTGACAAGGGTCTAAGTATAGAGGACAACAGTTCCCTATCACCTTTATGAGCTGGCTTACACTGTATTTTGAAATATCCCTTTTTGTGATCAGCTTTGAGTATATCTGAGTGCTTTAGTTCAATCCTGAGCATGCTTTGGAAGTGCACTTTGATTCACATGGTGCTGCTGCCTTGAAATGCATGAACCAGGTTTAGACAAGATGAAATCAAACTGGCAGATGTGCTCATAAGCAAATCATGAGCTCTCCAGCTGCTAAGAGGCATCCAGTCTACAGAACACGAGTGCAGGTGTTCGCTGCGACCCCTACAATTCTTACAGTTAGGATGCCATCCCCAGCACTAACAATTTCACACTCTTAATTGGCTTGCACAACTTGCCACGGCAGATGGTAAAATTGTATTTAAATTCATATAAGCATTCAATGTATTTGCAGTACAAATCAAAAGGCAAAGTAGCAGAGATAAAATCTTGTCAAAATGACTGCCTTCATACCTATGACAAGGATAATTTTTGGTCGAGGTCTTGCAGGGTCAAACACATCATACTCCTCAATTAGCTCAGCAGTTTCAGAAAGGTCAGTGTCACTTTCTATGGAAAACTGTTGGATCGGAGGCAGTCGGTCATAGCGTCGGTATGGGAAGTTAGAGTTATCAGGCATCACTGTAAAATAGTAAGATAAACTGGGAATTGTAGAAATAAACAGAAAACTCAAAATCTGTTCTGTACACAGATTTAAATAAGTATCATACATAAAGCATAAATAACTCATAATTTTACATTGTGTTTGCTGTTGCTATATTAAATATTTTTGACCTCTATTTAACGGACCTATTAAATCACAACCACCCAGAGTCTGTTTTCTCTGGTGTTTCTTTACAAGCACATCAGGTTTTCTGTGAACATCTGCCCACAGCACCCAGAGTTCAGCAGGGGCCTCTGAGAAGAAAAGATTTATATTGTGCAGATAACCTCTACTATTAAGTAGGACTCTTTTAGTGATACATGTTGTACACAGAGATAGAGACAGTATTCTTGCTGATTATTTTAATGAAATGTTGGATGGCAAGGAAAAATAACTATGGCAACTGAAAGATGAGCTAATTATTCTTTGTTAACATTACAAATAAAATAATTACAGGTATTGGTATGACATCTGCTTAAATTTTAGGAGATGTGCTTTTTTCTAAGAGTTTATAATTTACATTTTATTTAGTAAATTAGCATACAGCTCCAATGTAAACTAGAAAAACCACGTAGTGTAACTGCACTGAAGTTGGTGTCTATGTCATCCATAAGGACTAACTGAAAATACAAGCCAAGTTCACTGTGTCAGATCTGCCCCATCTTTGCAATTGTTTTAGGTAGTATACCAGAAATCTCTCCACTGATGCGTTAAACATTTACACAGCAAACACTCACCACTTGGCTTGAAAGTGATCACAATTTCCTCTCCTGCCTAGCATCCATTACAGCAGGAGAAAAACAAATGCCAAAAAGCAAGAAAACAGAATTCTTGACTCCTTTGCCTACAGAAAATTAGAATGAGGCATGATCTGCTATAGAAGTATGTATAAAATAATTCAGTAGTGGATGTAAAATCACACACAGTTGAAGAAATAGAATAATTTTAAAATTTAATACATTACCATTCCTGAAAAAAGACCTCCGGGATTGTCCTCCATTGAGTGGAGGCAGGGTCTTCTTTTCTGGGCTGACAAAAGTGTCCCATTTCACTTTTTCTGGCCCTCCAAGCTCTTTTACTTTCTGCAAACAGCTTTCCAAATATTCAATTGGGTCATCGGGTTTGTAACACATTAATCCATTCAACAGACTCTGAAATGTAAGATCAGAAATATAGACTATAATGATAGATGCTAGGAAAAAACAAGCACCTTTATTTTGTGTTTTACTTTGCACAGAAAAACACCACATTCCTTGATATTCAGACTCGCTGTTTCAAGCCAATGCGTAAAAGTGAGTCCTGCAAAAAATCAAATTATTTTGGTTTGCCAATGTCATAAAAATTACTTGGAAAGGAAGCTTATGGCTATGTCTTTATAGTCGTCTGTTTGCACTGAAATAAAACTTGAAAACAGCAAAAAAAACCCTCTACATTTTTCTTAGAACTATTACTGGCAAGTATACACAGAGCAGTGTGCAAGCTAGAGAGCCCCAAAATTTACATATTCTTTATAGTCTTTGACATCACTAAAATGTATCTTTTCCGTAAAGACCACTACACCCACAAGTATCTCATCCATATTCTTGTCAACATGTACACGAGCAATGAAAAGAGGATTTTTAAAAATCACGAGAAATACTCAAATATCATCTCGATCAGTATTGGGAAAAAATCTCCGCACAACCCCAAAATTCATAGGTGCTTCCTGATTTAACTGATCACAGCTTCCAAGCCATTAGAAAACCCCTCTCTACAGTATTAATTCTTCACTCATCGTACTCATGAGCATTGTCAGGGGTGTGAAAGAAAGACTGCCAGGCCCTCTTCTGACACATTGCCTTGACAAAGTGATACATAAGTCATCATCTCACCTCTCCACAAGACTGCTGTATCCAACCTTCTCTTAACAATACATGTCTTTCAGGATGATTTCTGTTTTGTGCTTTTCCTAATTTTTGTGTGAATAAACTTGAGGGTCATAGTTGTTATTAATAGTAAACATAAATGGCTCCAATTCTGGATTTGATCAGTTATTTACAGTTTATACAGTAATTGGTATTTACACGCATTTGAGCTTATAAAATAGGATATAATTTCTATGCATCTGTGCCCTTACTATAGTACTGAACTGATTACAGCAACTAACAGCGTATTTTTGCAGAAGATATGCATCAATTTTTTAAAATCACTAGCTCCAGCTTTGAGCCTCAACAGAAAACCAGTTTTGTCTGCATCTCTTGTTAAACAATTCACATTCTAACTGTGTAATTAAAACATTAGCATGCTCCGTGTCCTGCAATTTTCAAACATACAGAAAAATGTCTAGCTTCAGCACAGACAAGGGAAAATACATGTATGTGTGTGTGCTATATACAGATGACAGGATGCCTGATCCGGGAGGTGGGGGGGGAAATATCCACATTGCACAGAGAAGTAATTATCAGCCATTAGCAGCAGGTAAGTTGTAGGAAGCTAAACAAAACCTCACTAAACAGTTGCGGCTTTTTTCTTCCCCGCGACCGATGCAAGATGCCCCTCGCCCGCATTCCTCGGCGCTCCCTTGCCCTGCGGACACCCAAGTTCTTTCCCCGCCGGCGGCGGAGGGCGGGCGGCCGCGGCGGCCGC
>VWPU01008523.1:0-23944 GCA_013398955.1 Callaeas wilsoni
CCCCGCCCCCCATTGGCCGGGCGACGCGAGCGCGCGCCGGGTTCGGCTCCGCTCGGAGCCGGGGTGGGGGGGGACGGGAAGCGGTGTCACCGCGGAGCAGCAGGAAAGTTGTGTGGACACAAAGCGCGGGCCCTCGGATGGCGGGGGAAGGAGGAGGGAGGGGTGGAATGGAGAGAGAGAGAGAGAGAGGTCCGGAAACGCCTCGATCCTACAGACAAGGTTGCCGTGGTTTTTTTGTTTGTTTGTTTTTCTTTTTTTTTTTTTTTTTTTAATAAATCGTTAAAACTCTTCCGTGCCACTTTTGGTTTCCACACGCGTGTGCGGGCTAAAAGTAGCTCTGACGCGCGTTCGCTGCTGTTTTCCTTTGTCAGGCGGGCGGATTTAACGCCTAATATGTCTCTCGCCCGCTATTCCGCCTCTCCTCCAAGCCTTCTTTGTTTAGGCATCCCCGTCTTTTATTGCCGCTGACCGTCGGAATGTTCTTGGTTTTCCCCCCCTCCCCCTGCACCTCATTTCACATATAGGAAAGGAAAGAAAAGAAGGAAAAACTCGAAGAGAAGGCAGTCCACAAAGAAAAGAAAAAGGAGATAGTAGAGGTAAGGCCCATCTGAGGGATAGATTTGGCGACGTCAGGGAGGTTTTTGTGCTCGGTATGAGTAGTGAATATGAAGGGAATATGGGAGATTAAGAGAGAGGGCAGGCCAAGGGAGCTCCAGCATAGAGGTAAAGGGAGAGTGAGCTCTGGGATAATTGTGGAAAGTGAGCCTTGAAGGATTCAGTATAGTCAGCACAGCCCATCATGGAGAAAAAAGGTCAAAGAAGGGAATGGAGCCAAGAACAAGTGGGAGAATGTGGCATGGGAGATGCGGTCCTGCGCCCACGGAGGTATCCTGAGGTGCACAAGGAGCATGTGTTGGAGAAGGTGGGGGAAGGAAAGGCACAGATTGATGGAGGTCGGAAGGGATCTGGAAGCAGATGTACCATGAGCCTTGGCTAAGTCATTAGCCTGTAATCACAGAGATGCTTTGGTTGTTGGGAAGGATGGTGGCAGCTCATCAGGATGTAAGCTTGTGGGAGACAAGGAGCTTCATGTTGTTGGGGATGGACTGGAAGGATTGGCTTTGTGAAGGAAGGCTGTTTGGGAGGAGTGTTCAGCAGGGGTGGTGGGAATAATAGTGTTGAGGTAACAATGTACTCAATGCACACCTGAAGTGGCTGGAGTCTGAAGTGGCTGGAGCTCTGGAAATTGTTGTGCTTGTAGCAAAGAGCATGTGGAAGTGTCATCCTGGCACCAGTTTCTGCTCTTGACTGATTTGTTTCGTGCAGGATGAGGAGAACGGAGCTGATGAGGATGATGAAGAGAATCCTGATGATGTGGATGAAGAAGAAGGTGGTGATGAGGATGAAGGTAGGGAAAACTGAAGGAATAGGAGGCTGCAGAGGAGTAGAGGATTGTGGGGGAAAATTCCTTCTCTGAGCCCTCTTGACTGTGAGATTACATTCTCTTAAATGCTGCTTCAGTTTAACCGATGATTTTCCTTTCTTGTTTGTGCTTAGAAGGAGATGAGAATGGGCAAGAGCAGGATGGCCACGCAGAGAAACGATCTGCAGAGGAGGAAGAGGTGAGTAGTAGTGTGCGAATGATGGTGGTGAGAAGGAACGGGGCTACTTGCTGAGTGCTGATCAAATCCATTTGGATGCTGCTGCTGAGAATCTCAAATTGGCCTCAGGTGTCATTGCTTCGGCAGCAGATGGGTAAACAAATCTGATGTGGCAAGGGGATGGTAAATCACTGTAAGCTCCTTGTGGGATCTAGGTCCTTCCACCAGCAGTGATGGTGCTGAGTAAGTGAGAGAGAGTTGAGGTGCTCGAGGTTGTGCTTGGTGATGACGTCTGAACTACCGGTGTCTTCTGGGCTTCAGGCCAGGAGGTGGACTTGTAAGGGTGAACCCTGGGGTCTGTCTGGAGTGGTGTGAGCCTCAGCTTCTTACACCTCCTGGAAGTAACAGCATGGGTGTGGTGTCCCTCTGAATGGAACTGTCCACGTCTTAACCATGACCAACAGAACAGCTGTGGCAGGCACTCAAGGGTGCTTTAGAGGGGAGTGGATATAGGGTGGGCCTAACGGAGATTTCCAGATGGAGGAAAGAGCAGCAGTTAAGAATTTTGTGGAGAAATTATGTGCCTTGGGGTGGTGACTGTCTGATGGTAACTCCTTCTTTTTCCTCTCCATGGCTGATGCAGGATGAAGTGGATCCAAAGAGACAGAAGACAGAAAACGGCTCTTCAGCTTGAGTCCTCCCCTCCCATCTCCCCTGTTCCGTCCATCTCTCCTCCTCCATTCCAGCCTGTGCTTGCACTGCCCGTTAGCCTCTGGCTTCACACAATCTCAGATGAGGAAAGATTAGAAATGCTCTCAAATGGGGAAAACAGCAGTTCCGTTCTCACCCAAAGACCTAACCCGTCCATGACGTTCCCCAGCTGAAATTATCCCAGTCCCCTGCATCCCTCCACTGCGCCCCACTTACCAGTGCTCCTCTTCCCTCAAGAATCTCATGGTTTCCTGGGCACGCAACCTCGCCAGGCGCTTCACGTGGCAAAGCACCTCCCATCCCCTTCTCACCTGCCCTCCTGTTTTTGTCACTGGTATGAGATTCTTGAGAGCTCCTGCTCCCCAGCCCTGCTACCAGAGCTCCTCCCTGAGCCAGGAGGCTGTGGGCACAAATCTGATGGTGCGTTCCCCAGTCCTCGGCCTCTTCTCATCTGCTTTCCTGCTGAACCCTGAGAGACAAAGAATATTACAAGCAAATAATGGTTCTATTAAGCGACACACGGAGACAGGATTTATTTTAAGCTTTTCTTTTTTTTCCACGTTTACATGACAGCAAGCTGGCCCTCGTGAATTTTTCGGAAGATAAGGGTTGCTTTTATATATATGAATTTCATCTGAGCTGTGTATTTTTTTAATTTGGAGGCTTTTTTAAAACAAATCAAGAGAGAAACAATTGGGGACCAAACTTTGATTTCCATTTTTTCCCTTCAGATTTTCTTGTGACCATTTTTTGTAAATTAAAGGCA
Source organism: Callaeas wilsoni (assembly GCA_013398955.1). Classification (NCBI taxonomy): domain Eukaryota; kingdom Metazoa; phylum Chordata; class Aves; order Passeriformes; family Callaeidae; genus Callaeas; species Callaeas wilsoni. The sequence continues at coordinate 3,079 of VWPU01008523.1, forward strand.
ATATAGCCACAGCATTTTCTATGGCACAGACATCACGAGGATGATAGATATAAATATATATATTGTTTTCAACAAGCACTGTAAATAAAAGCGTTTAAAAATATTTCAAACCGCTGGCGTGGATGGCTGTGTCTTCACATCCTGCAGGGATCGGTGGGAGTTGGCTTGTGGGAAGAGGGGGTGGCCTGCCCAGCAGTGGGTGGAGAGGGGAGCGGGAGGTTGATCAAAGGGCATGTGTTGGTTATTCAAAGGGCCCCTTGGGGCAGTGCGTTTGGGTCCTGCTCCCTCTGTCGTGCTGCAGTCACAGCGAGGGCACGGCACAAACACAGGATGAAGCTCCAGGACTGTCCTGAAGCTCTTGAAAATGCTGTTGGGTGTCAGCAGTGGGCAGAAGGAGTTTGGAAAGGCAAACCAAGCCGTAGCTGCTGGCTGGAGCCTGCTGTTGCTGTCACCGTACGCTGCCCCATGGCCCCCTGCCCTGGCTGGCTTCAGGCATGACTCACACGGCACCAGTCGCAGCGACCAGGGAGCATTTTGAGAGGCAAGATCTTCAGTTCCTTGTCCCACCATCTGCCTTGGGGAGAGCTGTCAAGCGTTTGTCTTTTTATCTGTGCAGACCTTTAAAGCTGCTGTTCGTGTTTCTTCTTTTTAAACTCGTACTTTGGCAACCGCGCAACGAGCCACCGGGAGCTGTAAATAATACCAACTTTTGTGTGAGCGTCAGCGGCTTTGTGCTTGTCCAACTGCAGCAGCGGATCCGACACTGGAAGTGCAAACACTCACTTGTCTCCAGAGGGGCAAAGCATCCGCTGTCATTTTCTCCAAATGCCGGTGTTGAGCTGCAGAACTGCGTGCAGGGCGCAGAGGGGCAAAGCTGCTGCCAAGCCCCCGCTGCCCGTGGGTTCCTCCTGGGTGGGATCCCGCTGCACCTCACCCTGGCACCCATTCCTGGTGGAGCTGCCGGCAGCTGGAGCCACAGCCAGCCTCGGGCGCCTTCCCCCAAGAGCCGCGTTCCAAGAGCAGGTCGCTGCTGCCTGCGAGTGACTTGCAACACCCCTCCCTGCTCCCGCCTTGGACGCTGGGATCAATGGGCTGCTTCGGCCTGCGTGTACCTCGCAGCTGCGCTGTCGCAATTTGGCATTCCCAGCATTGCTCCATTAAAAAAAAAAAACAACAGATTCTAGTCTCTGTTCCAGATTTGGGAAGTCCTCAGGACTTCCCCAAACTTTCTGCTCGGCAGCCAGCTTTTACTGTTCAGTACTGAAGACAAATTATCAGCGGATGATACAATCTCTGCAGAGGCAGATTACGATTGTCAGACTTCCTCCCCACCACCGCTGCAGTGCCTGGCTAGGGGTCGTGAAGAATGTGCTTGCCAGTGAGAAGTTATGGGGGCATAACTCCATCTCTGCTTCCTGCGTGGATGCAATGCCAGTACCACTGGCTCTATCCAGGCAGTCATCCAGATGGAAGTGGGGCAGCAGCTGATTGTTAGGCCAGCACTAGCAATGGGAGCAGCCATCCTTCCTTTCCTCTGAGGGAAATACTGCAGGACAGAGGGAAGTGACAAAGGGCTGCCAGGCAGCTTCTCCATGTCTCTATGGGCCCCTTGATTCCACAGTTTCTACTATTTCTTCCATTGTACTCAGTTTTATTGAACACCTTTGTCATTGTCTGTGGATAGTTAGAAGATACAGCTAGAGATACAGAAACAGAAAAATATCTGCTTTGGGGTTTTTTTTCATGTTGGTGACCTGCAGGGCATCATCTCTGACTTGAGGTAAGGGCTACAGATAACACAACAGAAAATCACATAGTTTCTTCCTTTCATGTAGATCTGCAAAGATCCATGCTGTATCCAGTGGTATTTTGGCCGACAGAGTGAGCACAGCAAGAAGTTGCATAGGTTTCCAGAAAAAGTTGAGAATTCAGGGCTTTGCACTGCACTTCATCTCAAACCTGCCTGTGTGCTTGGTTTGCATCCGAGCCTGCAGGTTTTTTCATCTTTCAGCCTAATTCTTCTTCCACAGTGAGATCAGTCATGTCATGCTGGTGTCATCAAGGCAAGAACAAAGCCTGTCTTCACCAGTGATTCCTCAGAAATGATGATACCTTTCCGGAGCTTTATTCGCCTTTCTCGGCTCTGTGCTAATTCTCCACTCATTTAATTTAATTCCTGTGACCATCTGTTAACCTCATCAGCTGGGGGCAGAACTCCCTCAGCTGTCCCTTCCTTGCTTCCGATGGAACCTGCTGCAAGCTTACAGCAGATCTGGGCCTGCCAGCCAAGCAGCGCCGGAGATTTCCTTCTTTCTCCTCATCCTCCAGATCTGCTTGCTTTGAGGGAATTGTGGCGGTGTTGCAGTCGTGCTCTTGCAGGCTCTGCTATACTTCCCTCTAGACTGACAGTTTCTGCTTCTGATGCCCTTTTGCTTGTTCTGTAAATGCGAACGCTGGCACCAGTGCAGAGAGCAGGTAGACCTGCCACGAGGTCTTAGCTGGGTCTCTGTCCTAGCTTGGAGGAGCGCGTGACCCCTCACTCCTTGGCAGGGATCACCGGACAGGTGGGACCTGGGCCCACCACAGTGATGAGCAAACCTCCTGAAGGCTGTGGTTATGGAAGGGGTGCCAAACCTACCGGGACAGCTCTGGCTGCTGCAGGTGACCAGCAACGCTGCCTTGTTGAGTGAATAAAACCAGTTGATGCTTCTGGTTAAGCAACCTGATGTAGATCTGGAATCAGCTCTGATGTGACCAAGGGAGTTGGGCTAGGGATCTTGAGATGTCCATTTCCACCTACCAATTTCTGTGATATATGAAGAAATAGAGGCCTGCCACGGAAAATCTGAGCCGAGACTGGAGATATTTTGAAGTGCTGAGCCCAGATATGAGTGCTCTTTGTATCTTATAGCTGTCACCTTCTCATTTCCCCTTAGGCAAATGATCCCCTCTGCCCAGCTTCTTTTGTCTTTCACACCAGTTTTCACCCAATAGGTGATACAAGACTGGAATAATCAAAACCATCACATGGGCAGAGTCGTGAACCCTCCTTCAGACCTGGAAAAAGTGAGCCCTCCAACCACTGCTGCTCTGGGAGGAAAACCCTTCTTGCTTCAGAAAAGTCCATAATCACCTTGTTGCACTAGCTTTTAAAAAACAGTGAAGACCAATTATTTCTCCTGCCCCCCTCCGCCACCGCTCCCTCTTGGATCAGGGGATTCTTTAGTCCCTCTGGTTAGGAGACACATTGCTCAGCCACTTCCCATATGCCATATGGGAAACTGAAACAACTTGCATTCCCAGATCCTTAAGAAGCCCGTGTACTTTTCCCTCCCACCTCTCTCCCTTATTTCAAGCACGGAGTCAAAGACAGACACGCTCATGGCTGCTCCAGTCTGTTTTCTCAGGGAAGGAGTCTGTGTTTACATGTGTGGGCTCAGGCTTGGGACATACTGCAGATGGACAGGACGTCTCATCAGTGGGTGAATTTGGGGTTTCCTTCCGTGGTGAGCTGACCCCAGCTGGACCCCAGAAGTCCACCAAAGCCGCTCTAATGCTCCCCTTCTCAACAGGATGGAGGACAGAAAATATAGTAAAGGCTTATGTTAAGAAAGGTTCATGGGTCAAGATAAGGACAGGGAGAGATCATTCACCAATTACTGTCACGGGCAAACCACACGACTTGGGGAAAATTTAATCTAATTTATTAATAATCAGATCAGAGCAAAATAATGAGAAAATAAACCCAAATCTTAAAACACCTTCCTCTCAACTCTCCTTTCTTCCTGGGCTCAATTTCACTCCCAATTTTCCCTACCTCCTCCCCTCCAGCAGTGCAGGGATTTGCAGCCAGTTCATCACATGTAGTTTCTCACAGAAACCACACCTGGAGCCCCCCCATGACTAAAACCTTGTCATGCAAACCCAGTACTGTTTCCTGGTGAGCTTTTATGGTTTTAGCAAAGCCTGGACAGTCACAGGGGTGAGGAGAGACCTAAGGTCTCTAGGTATTCCACGGTTTCAGCCACACAACATGGCTCATGGGCCCAGTGTGGTGCCTCCAAGAGCAGCTTCGCTCTTGTGGGAGGCATTTCCTATTAGACACAGAAGAAGATGCTTTCCTGTCTCAGGCTGTTCAGGAAGCCTGAGTCCCAGCTGGAAGTATCTGTGCACAACAGCAGCTCCTCAGCTGAGCCTCACAGAACTGGGATGTCAGAGCAGACAAGCTTCACCTTGTCAGGTGTCCCTGTGCAGGCAGGCTACGGCAGGGGGCTCAGTGACTTGTGCCGAAGAGCACAAGACTCACGTGTGTGCTGCGGGTGACATCTGACTGATGCGACTTGTCACCAGGGGGCTGTAGGAGCCGCACATTCTGTAGACCTCCAGCGTTTTTTGAAAAGACCTTTATTGTTCCTATTCTCTACCATGTATCTTAAACATTGCATCTCAGAAAGTCCAGGCCAGCTTTTCCAATGTCCTGTCTGGATACAAGATGCTTTATTCTCAGTTTAGCCCCTTAAGCCACGCAGTAGTGTCATGTCAGCAGGGCGTTTGGCTACACATCCTGCAATGAAGGATCTTGTGCCTAAGTCCAAAAGGTTACCGGGCTCCCTGCATCCAAGATAGAAGACCCTGCAATCAGTAAAGGATGTAAAATGTAGCAAAAATAGCCAGTTTCCAGAGCCCTGTGATTACCTGTGTCTGCCAATACCTCGCTGGCAGCTCAAGTAGAGTCATGGCTTAGACTTCCCCCAGTTTTACAACAATTTGCGCATCATTTTAGGATGCATTTATTAGGCTGCACAATTTGTAATGAAAACTTTCATAGCCCCTTGCCTGAAGCATCCTTCAGCAGCTCTTGCTGCATGTCCAAATGACTTGACCAAAAGGTCTTTGCTGGACAGCACTTCCCAGCATGACCCCAGCATGACCCCAGCATGACCCCAGGCAGGCTTGTCCATAAGCACACCAGAAATCCCACTGGAAAATTTATAGCTGGTTGCTGTTTTTTTATGGGAAGTTTCTTGGTACTTATAACTTTTTTCCTATGTCAGATCCAGTCTTGAAAATAATTGAAGCTATCGAATACACAACAAACCTCCTGAGCTTCCAGGACAGCAGCACGGTAAATATGGACCCAGATTTGAGCTGGGAATTTGATGTTTCTTCACAAGGTAAATTTCACAGAAGATTCAGTAGGGATGTTTGGAAAAGCCAACCTTGTAATTCAAATGAGTCAGGAGGTTTTGCTCATAACTAAAGAAAATACAGACTGCTTCAGGGTCTGTGAATCCCTTTCCATAGCTGTGGAAATAAGCATTCTGGTATAGCATTGCTAATGGTGTGCCGTGCCGCCTGTAGTTTCTCGCTGGGAGAGGATCCTGTTCTGCCTCAGTTTCTCTATGCTTTAAAGGGCTTTCAGATGAAATCCTGACTTCAGATCAAATCTTCCATCCATGGCAGGATCCCTACTGGTGTTCCCAGTATCCCCCATGGCTGCTTTTGCTTTTACTTCCAAGTGTGAAAAGCCTACAGATGGGATTCCAGACTGCAGACAGAAAGGAAGACAGGTGTCATGGAATTGGGATACAGTGGTGACACCTGTGGTGTCCCAACTGCTGTACAGCAGAACACCTTAGTGTTCTTAACACCGAGGACTCCGGGGTAACCTCCAACAGGACCAAGTCCTTCTGCCTTAACTCGAGGCACAAAGGCTGAGCTGTAATCTCTTTTTTCAAGACCTCTGCTTATGCTGAAAAAGAGCAGCACCCTGGGAGAACAGGCAGCACAACCAAGCATAGCTCAGACTGGTACCTCTCGGCGTGGAGGGTGCACCTTATGCTGCTTTTCTTGATCCTCTGGGACAGATCTGTCTCTGGGAGGGGGACGGCTGGAGTCCTTCAAACACAGCTTTGGCGCCTGACAAGGGCCCCCTGGTGGCACCGAACCCGGCGTGTCCGTAAATACACGACTGGAAAATTGTGAGCAGGCTTCAACCGAGTGTCTCTGTACCCGAAACGCCGGGCAAAGGGCAGGCTGTGAGCTGCCTCTCAGCGTGGAGCAACCAGGAATGGCTCTGATCACGCCAGGGTGAACCTGGAGAACTGAGAAGTCCCTTTGTGGTCAGTCACGGTCACATTGGTCTTGGCTGCGTGTCCATGGGTTGATTTGAACACACACAGGTGCCTCTCTGTCTTCCAGGAGACACGGTCCTTTGCCTAGAGAGTCCAAGGCAAGCCCAAGGGGCCTCCACTAGAAAGACACATAGGCACTTTGGACCCTTTCCCAGTAGTGCTCCTTCCCTTACTGGATCCCTTGGGTAGAGCCTTGGAGTTTGACTGTCCCACCCTTAGGAGGTAGAGGCCTGTTTTTCTCACTGTCTACAGCTTCAGTTCTACATGTCAGAAATAGCATTTTAAAAGTTTTCTGTCCTTTCCACCCTCAGCACTGTTTATCATCCACTCAGTCGTGCTCAGGCAGCTATCTGTAGGAACCTGCCATGGAAGTAATTTTAGTTATTCTCTGTTCTAGTTACGCACTCAAATTTTCTTCTCCTCCTCCTTTTAAACCAAAATTTTGCATTGGTCTGTCTTAGAACCCCATGAAGGGCAACACTATCAGAAACTGTGCTGGAGGCAGTGAGTATGTAGCCAGGGGCTGTCATTCCCTGTAGCATCGAGACAGGAAGGCAAACTTGGAAGAGCGTCTCTTGGATCTGTTTCCTCATGAGAACAGCTGTAAGGTGGAATCCCACCCTCAAGAACCTGGGAAGGTTTCCAGATCATCTTCTGACCCTTGGATGAGTATGCCACTTCACTTTGACAACTTCTGGTTTTTATATTGACACCAAACATTTGTTTTTCACAGACCAGGAGATGCTGTTACTCTTCGTTCGGTTTATTTTCTTTTCCCTTTTGAATAACTACTCTTATGCCAGTATAACTGTAGCCTCCTTTTCCATTATTAAGTCTTCTGAACTTTACCTTGGCTCATGGTGGGACCATTTTGCCCGTATTTCCTCCTCTGCACAAGCTGATCTGGTTTTACAGTTCAGACAGGAGGCACACAGAGCCCTTGGGGTTACCAGTCCTTCAGAGCGACTTATTATGACTTAATAAGCAACACACAGAAGAAAATTTTAGTAACTGAAAAAAAAATCATGAAAATATAGAAACCCCTCTATCTCCTTCAGGGCTGGAACAAATGAGCCCTCTGAGCACCTGTAGCTAGGGAAAAAACAGGCAGTCCTTGCCAAACTCAGGGGAAAGTCCCCACACCCACATGCCATCACCACTTCACTTCATCTGAGTCCAGGAGCTTTTTCCTTCTTTTCCCTGTGGCTTATGTGCCTCAGCTCAGCAGCCATGCTCATCCACTGTTTCCCTCCACTGGAGTTTCCCTCCACTGGAGTTTTCTCGCAGAGCAAGACAAGCTGGCTTTTACTTCTGAGTCTTATAAAGGGCACACATAAACTCCTAGGGAAGCCCTCCAGTCAGGGCTGTGAGTAAGGGAAAAGCCTGGAGAAATATGAATAGATACTGTTTTATTCTTATGATGGTGATCATCTGGCTTGGTTTCCTTGGTCCTGCAGAGTCCCATATCCTAGGCCTGAGCAAGAGGATGCCAGCGACCATTTTTCGTGTTAACAGTCTGCAGGTGGTGAAGAGGCCACAACAAGAGTTCTTCCAGTGTCAGTGCCTTTCTGTGAGAAACATGCACCTCCTTTCCAGACAGAGTTTGGGGTTTAATTTCGAGCCTCTGGTCATCTTTGTGTTCCTCTGCTGGAGTGGAGAGCCTGCCTCTATCTCACATCTTCTGGTCATGGGAAAAAAATATCAAACATGGATTGTGCAAGAGTCAAGGACATCCTAAGCTGACAGTCATACCAGGTCAGCATATTTGAAAGCCAGAGAGGAACTGATCCTCCACAAATAACCCAATCTGTATTTGAACTCATTTATCCTCCTGGCCTCCACATCATCCTCTAACAAGAATTATACTGTCTTTGTGACATGTGAAATGAATTTCCTTTTGTTTGCAGTAAAATTGATGCTTGAGCTCACCTCTGTTTTCTTCAGATTAGGTAGGAGAAATCAAACACCTCAAGTTCATTCATTTCAAAGCAAGATCCCCAGGCTCTTAAGTCAGATGGGGTTTTTTTTGTACCACTCTTCTAAATCCTTTTCCATTTTTCCGCATCCTTTTTCGAAATATGGACACATTCCAGTAACTTGTGCTGTAAACAGAGGTAACACAATCTGTTCACTCTTTGAGATCCCATTTTATACAGCATGTTATCATCTATCTCCCTCCCTGGAGTCTTGTCTTCCCAAGATACTGTATTCTGTTCTGGAAGTGTGAGCCACGTACTTTGTTCCTCAACATAGAACCTTATGTTTGAATTCTAAGTGTGGCTTTACCAGGGGTCTTAGGAGGCAGTGGCTTCCCATCAACCTTGCCAAATATATGCACCATGCCAAGAGAGAGAGTCACACCTGCAGGGCTCTGAAGCCCTCCTAAGCATGTTTTGGCAGTATAAGACATCCATGGGCATTCAGATGTTGAACAAATCATGTGGCAGCCTAGCACTGGAAGCTCACATAGTCTCAATTTCTAAGACACTTTCATCTCATCAGCAAAGGGTCTCAAGTATTTACACAGGACGCAAAAGCATTAGGTGCTTTATCTTCTACTCTCTCACACGCCGTGCAGCTAAAGAGAGTGCTTTGGTCTTTTGTGGCTTTCAGAGGAAAACCTGGCAGAGAAACCTATTACAGTGGAGAGAACGCTGCTCAGTGTGTACTTCTCCTGGAGAATGGGATCTGATGTCTGCAAACAGAAACTTCTTAGAACCAGCAAAAATTATAAATGGCATGAGGAAAAAAAAACCCAAAACAAAAACAAACACAAAAATTACCCCCAAAACAAACCAACAAGCTTAAACCCATGTTTGCACCATGTGGTCTCAATTGCACCCCAGTGACCAGCTCCTGGCAGAACTTCCTATTATTTAGTTGGCTCTCCATTTTGGAAACCCAGATCTCTCCCAGCCCTCGTCGTGACACAGGAGACCCCACTCCTTCTTGGGAATTTTAAAGTCCATTTATAGTTCCATCTCTTTGGTCCCAGCCTCCTTTGAGGGTGAATAAGGGTCAGCCCTTACACCAAGAAAGCCTGTTGTATGTGCCGGTCGTTTTCCAGCCTGAATGCTGCAATGGGGGTACTCCAGAGCCAGCGAGGTCTCTTTGCAGTGCTAAAGGCAAGAGCACAGCAAGCAGTGATTATCCACAATTGGAGGTGTTCAGGATTTGCCTGGGCCAGGCCCTGAGCAACCCAGTCTAGTCTGAGAGTCACCCTGCTGGGAGCGGAGGGGTGGAGTGGAGACCCAGAGGTCCCTTCCCACCTGAACCTTCCTGTGATGCTGTGACTAACAAACGAGTGGGTTTATTTGGTTTTATGGGGCTTTTTCTTAGCGGGGCTGTAGAAGATATCTTACAGAATCATACAGAGTGCTCCCTGCCATGAGGTGCCAAGTGGAGAGGAAATTTAAAAAACAAGGCAGCTGCCAGCACCCTCTGAATTGCAGTCTGGCACATCATCCTGTTAACCCAGCACAAATGCATAGTGTTGCAGAGAGGGGCAATCCCTTTCATCTCTCCTGCTGCCTGTCTTTTGTCAACACTGATGAGCAGCGCAGAATTGATCCAGCTGAAAACTAAACTATAAAGGAATAAATCCATTTTGATTTACAATGAGCCCTTTCAGTTTAAAAATGCACCATCTCCTTCCCTAGCAATTTTATGTTCAGAGCGAAGTGGCAGGGGATCACCAAATCAGAGACTTTATTCTCTTCAGGATTGTTCTGGAGCACTGCTGTGCTCTTCCTTGCTGTGCCATCACCCACAGCAACCTTCCCTTTGATTGTACTCTTCTGCAAATGATTTCTCATGGCATCACATGGTCCTTTAGTTACCTTATACTTTTTCGTATCTAGCTTTCTCACTAAGAAAGAAACAACATATTCTCTATTTACTAAGTGTTTGCCTGCAGCTTCCAGAGGTCCAGTGCACCATGAGACACAGGCTCCTGTTTTCCTGCCATGATGCATCATGAAAACACAGCACATGGATCAGATCTACTTTTCACAGCTCCTGAGGACACATACAACTAAGCCTAGAGCCAGACCTCTCCGTGCCCTGAACAACAGCATCTGAGACATGGCCAAGGCACCTCTTCTGTGTTGGAGAGACCCATGGTACTGCCCAGAGTAGGACACAGAAAGGATTTGAGCCCCAGGAGCAGAAGGCACATCCTTTTGGGGTGATTTTTCTCTGAGGAGATTCTATATTGTCAGCTGAGAGAAACAGCAGCAATGGGGATATGAGTCTGGAATATGTGGATCAAACTTTCTTTCTTGGCACCAGGAGAAATATTATTGTTCCCCTAGATCTACTGCTGGGTCTTAAGACCAGCAGACACAACCCACATCTGTTCTGGAGGTCCTACAGGCCAAAACATCTCCAGGAAAAGCAGTCGTACAGTCTCCCTGCAAAACTGTGAAGAGACTGAAAAGCAAAGAAGCCATCCCTAAGAAGGGGCTTTTTTGCAGTCTTTTGGGAGAATCTGGGTGCCCTGGTTTCACTACGTGTCCAGCATCAGCCTCCCAGCCTGTCCTGACATCACCTTGCCACCACGTGTTGAGCTCCTGGGTACCTCTTTGCTCTTGAGAAAACACAGTGCAGCCCTGGGGTGTTTGGGAGGCTATTGCATATTTTTCCATTGGATTAAAAGCATGAATGCTGCAATGAGAGGTGAGTCAAAATGTAACCTAGCCTGCTGCATGGATTTTTGTAGTTAATCCACCTCACCCTCTGTGTTGCAAAACACAGGGGCTGTGGCATCAAAGACATCACTTAACTAGATACTGGCCAAGGTACTGATAGCCATCATCATCTCCACAGGTAATTGTGGACGACCAAAGGGGATCCTGCAGGAAGGGTCTTTTGAAAGAGAATAGTTACACGCTTCTCCACAGCAAATGCTGGCCAGATACAAGTTGCTGGCTGCCAAATATGCCCATGAATGCTGCAGATTCTCTTTAGTAATTATATCACCAGGGTGTTTTTAGCAGAAATGCAGCCCACGGCTTCAGTCAGCACCCCCCAGTGCTGTTCCTGACTTTCTAATTCAGGTTTCTCTGGGATATTCAGCTCTCTGCTGAGGATTGTCATACAAGGGGTGCTCACCTTTTAGCACTGTAAAGAAAGAGGCTGTAGATATGTCCAAAAACCCCATAAAGCTATGCTTTCCTAAAGATGTTCCCATGGGATTCTGGGAAGCAGGCCAGACTCTCCTCAGCACCACGTCAGAGACCTGTGGGGACTCAGGCACTGCCCATCCAGAAAACCCACTAAAAAGGGCCTTTTCGAAAAAGCGTCCCAGTCAGGCATCCAGTCACTCTTCCTACTCCAAGAACTTCTGCAGGGGCACATTTTGGTTTCATCCAGATCTGCTGAGAGATGTGGACTTTCTCTTTTTCAGTCGTCTTCTCCTCACTTCTTTTTGGGACCCATCACCTCAGGTGAATGGGTCCCTCTGGCATGCGGTATACCCTGCCTCTGAGGGGATAATTTGCTGCTTCCAGGCATCACGGAGGGACAGAAAGAAGTCTGGAGCAGCCACTTCCTCCCTCAAAAAAGGAAGTTTGTACCCCCCTTGAACTTAATTTCATACACAGAATGCATCTCGGGTTGGTGCTTTGGTAGAAACCACCATGGCCCTCTGTGTGGATAGAGTGGCATGCATCCCTCTGCCCCAGGGGAGCTATTTCAATGCATTTGCCTGTTGTGCATCTGACACAAAGCCTGCCAAAATGTGGGCACTGCCTCTTTCTGCTTCAGGTTCTGCTGCCTGACCCCGCTGCAGCAACACGGTGTTGACTTGGGAGCCACTACATCTGTCCCAAGTGCCCAGAGAAGGGCAGCTCCACTACTTCCCCTCTGCAGCTGACCTTAGATCTCTTTTAGCTCCCTAAGCTTCCCAGTCAGTGCCAGAAGTCTTGCAGTTAATCCCAGTCTGGTCCCTGGAAACCCTGCTGCCCCTGCAGGCGCCTGTTGAGTACCAGCCTGCCCAGCAGCTCTTGCTCACACCACATCCTTGCCAGACTTTTCCTTCTGTTTCCCCAGATGTGGCTGCTTTTTGTTTACAGTCCCTTGCCACGAAGTTATTAGTTATCTCTTATTAGTGAGTTACTTGTTTTTGCCTGCTGTGTTTGCTTTTGCCCTGGGCAAACAGCAATCAGGACGTTTTACCCGAGGTCCTTCTGTCGAGCACCCTATCTCGGGAACACCCAGACCAGCTGACAACCTAGGCTGCAAGCCACAGCATGGCTTCTTAGATCAGCTAAAGTCTGCAAATAAATTCTGGAGCACCTCAGAAAGTCAGCATAAAGCAGAAGATTGTGACCAGCTTCCGACTTGATGCTGCAAGGACCAAAACCTGAAAGCGGAATCTCTCAGAGAAAAACATGGTATCACAGAAATCTGGAAACACGACGGAAAATTCCTTCAGTGACACTAACTCGGTGATACTGCGGAATAGTGTTTTCTCTTCCTATTTTTCTTGGTAAGGGTAGTTTGCATCTGTAAGACATGCCAAGAGAGACAAGAAAAGCAATGTATTACGGTTGTGCACAAGGTGACTGCTGCGGGTAAGCCTGGAACCTGGCTGAAGCTACTGATGCCTGACACAGACAAAGGAGCGTTTAGTGAGCTGGGCTCCTGTCTCCCTGTCCCTGGCCACTCCCGTTGTAGCCTGCCTGTCATTCCACATGGCTCTGCCAGAGTCCCACACGTGCCTGCCAGCCTCTCTGCCCAGGGGATCCACACAGGCGCTTCTGAGAACAGAAGACGCTCCCGTGCTGATCTTTCTCCGGTCACTGTTGTCTCTGCACCGGGGTCCTGTTCTGGGAGATGACGAAAATGCCATTCGAGGAGTCAGCATTTAAAGTGGGTCGTTAGAGAGAAACGTCACCGTGTCTTTGCTAAAGATAGCCTGGTGCTGAGTAAAACGGCGCCTCCCAAACCTTCATTTCACAACGTGCTCACTCAGCACAATAAGCCCTCGGTCCCAAATGCCCCCTCGATGCCTGTCATTTTCCCGGGCTGTCCATCAGTCCTTTGGGACCACCTCTCGGGGAAGCGGCAGCAGGATGGATATACATCCCCTCCTTTGCTGGTCCTCGCAAGAGACAAGCATTTCCCAGAGTACAGATTCCACTAAGGGCGGTTTGGGGGGCGAGAGGGGGACAATGCCAGGGTGCCAAGGCCACGAGTGCAGGGAGGGTTGAGATGAAGGGGGACAGCAGCGAGCTCGGTGTGTCCCCCAAAGAAAGCCAGGAGAGGGGGAGCAGAGGGTGCTGGACTGTGGAGCCGTGCGTGTCTCCCCACCACAGTTCCAACTCCCTCCTCTCTCTCTCTCTCATCTTCACCCACACACTCACACCATTCTTGCGCTGCTGATTCAAGGGAAAGAGAGGTTGATGTTTTCTGCTCGAACTGGTCACCGCAAACTGTTTTTCTTGAACAGGAGGAAAAAACACTTCTTGACAACTGTCACAAGTTCTCCCCTATCTTCACTTGTCTCTTCCTCTCTCATGCAATCCCCTGGGCTGTGTCACACAAGAGGGCATGAAGGGCCACTACAGAGCAGTCCCTCAGGGGCACGGAGGCACACAAGGTTGCACCTGTACACCAGTCCCACTGCTCAGGAGGCTGAAGAGCCACGTGGGATGAAAGACCTGACAGCTGTCACTACAACAGAGGTCTGCTGAAGCAAAGCATAGCACTGGCTCTCTTTTATCCTCCACCTTCTCCACACAGCTGAGGAAAACTAGAAAGCAAGCAAGGATCCTTCTACAGTCAAGAAGCGGCCACTATGAGTCACCTCCTTTCCCTCAGCCTCAGAAAAAGCCCAAGCCCTTGGTGGATGAGCCACCGAGGGGCTTGGGTGTCTGACATCCATCATGAAGGGCTGATTAAGTCCGAAAGACTCAGAGCCAGTGGGTTGCTGGAAACTGTGAACCACAACAGTGGGGGTTCTCTGAGACAAAAAGGGGCCCTAGGATGAGGCACGTGGATGGAAATGTATTGCCCCATGCAAAGGTCGGCAGCTGCATGGGGGCTAGGATGAGCCCCCCCAGCACATGAGCTTGAGTGGGTTTCCCCCAGAGCTGCTGGAGCAGGAGGATTCCTTCCTCACACCCCTCAGAGTGCCACAGCACGCAGCCTCTCTTTTCAGTGCTTGTTTTTTCTCCCCTGGATGCTCCCCTCTGTTTTCTTGGACCACTTTAGCTGTGTCCCATACTGGCCCTGGCCTCTAGATTGATGAGTCACATGTGCCCTGGTTGGAGCTCAGCATAGATCCTTTCCTCATGCTGCCTGTGAACCGGCCAATGAGGAAAAGCCAGGAAATCAGCACATTTGAAAGATTAAAGAAGGAAAGAAAAATGATAATAACAAGAAAAACAACAAAAGAAAGAACAGCAGAAAAAAGACCAACATGTTCTCAAAAGCCCTGAAACAATTAGAAAGAATCTGTAAGAGACGGGAAGATCAAACCAAAAAAGGTAAGAGATGAAAGAAAAACATGAAGGGTACTTGCTGGGAAGTGTCTTCTACACTTTTTCCACTGGCTATATAGAAGCGAAACTTGTAAGAAAAACAACAGCGACCCAAAGAATTTCCACTAAAAGATGCTTAGAGCAGTGTCTCTGGTCCCTCCCTCCTCTGCCCTCACGTGCCTCAGGCTTGTACTGGTTTCTTGGTCATGACGCATCTTCTTAGTGATATGAGGAAATTAGCTGCCCACCTGCAATATAAAGGCATTTAGGGAAATACTTTGATCAGAGAGAGAGAGACAGAGCGCACGAGTGCAAGCACATCCCACTGACCCCTCTGTGCTCACCCACCCACTCTAACACCTTCTTTGCCCATGCCTCATTTTTGCTGATCTCTTCAAGCTTTGGACCTCATCAAGCACAGACCTGAGTGAGAGGCAGCCCCTCTCCTGGATGCCACCATGAGGCCGGTGTCCCTGCTGCTGTTCCTCACCTTCGCTCTGCTGGCTTTCACTGGTAAGAGGGGCTGAACATACTGGGGAGGGCAGAGTAGCTCAGTAAGCTGAGTCTGGGTGTTACTTGATCCCTGGAAAGGCTGGAAGGGAGAGTTTGTGCCCTTCCAACTCCACAGTAGGTGGCCGGATATCACCCCGTATTCTAACCAACCCTGGCAAAGATGGCATCCCCATCCCAGAGTGGGATAATATTGAATCCCACTCTTTGCTCAACTCTTCATCTTGTTACAGCTAGCCACATCCTGCCAGGATTACCAGAAGGGAGAAGCAGGGAGCAGAAAGTGTGGGTCAGAGAGGGGAGTTCAGCCGTGCTGCCCTGCCACTTAAGCCCCAGAAAGACGAGGGAGAGCTCAAAGCAGCTGCCTGACAAGATACCTGTGCTGTGGAAGCGGCATGGGGGAAGGTATGCCAGGGCCAAAAGAGATATGAGTCCTTCTGGGGGGACTGGGGAGGGTTTGTAGGCCCTTTGAACCCCATTTCTCCTTCCCCATATTCCCTCCTTCCTGCCCCCTCCCTTGATCTCATGTTTGCCTCTGGCACTCGCCACTCACTTGTCCTGCTTCCAGTGTGCACCAGGAGCCACACGTGGTGCTGGAAGTGGGGTACTCGGGCCTCCAGAAGACAGCACTGCTCATGAAGCCCCGGGTGTCACTCCAGGACCCCACCTTACGCAATGGCAATTTCTCCCTGCGGATCGACCCCGTCCGGAGCGAGGACGTCGGGCTCTATGAGGCATGGGTGAAATACAACACAGAGGTCCACAGCTGCCACGTGGAGCTGGGGGTAATCACAGGTAGGAGAGGATGGAAAACCTGGAGAACGTTGATTTCAGGACTGGGAAGGTTGTAAAGATGGGATAGGGTGGGGATGCCGTGTTTGGCAGGGCAGGTTAGAGCATGGGCAGCACCCCCAGGAAACTGGTTTGGGAGTTCCCCTGTGACCTTAGCTCACCCCCCAACCCAGCTCCTTCTTTTTGCAGTAACCCTCAGTCCACCCAATCCTGTGATAGAAAATGAGCTGCTCTTGATGAGCTGCAACTCCAGCCACCGGGCCAGCCTTGTGGAGACATGCTGGTTCCATAACGAGCACCTGGGCCCCACCTCCAGGACCTTCTGCTCCTTTTCTGGGGCTCTCTCCATCCTCCATCCAGCCCTGAGTGATGCAGGCTCCTGGCGCTGCCAGCTTCAGTACTCTGATAAGGAGATAATTTCTGCCACATACAACCTGCAAATTCTAGGTGAGCTCACCTCTCTGCTGATACCCCAGCATCCCTAAGCTGATCCCTTCGATGTGACTGACTAACCCTAGGGGCTCCAGCTTCCCAACTCCCACCTGGTCCTCGCTTCCCAGGTCAGTCACCTCCCTGAGGAGCTCTTTCCAGGCATCACCCCACATTGTTTTCTTTCTCTGGCTCAGGTTTTGATGGCCCAACCAACCCTGTGGTCTATGCTGCAGCTGGCTCTGCAGCCAATCTACCGTGCAGTCTGAGCTACTTTCCCAGTGCCTTTGGGATGAGTATGGTGGCAGTCCACTGGAGCCACCTTGCAGGAGAACGTTTGCAAGACTGGGACATCTCTCAGAATCTGAGCAGCAGAAGCTTCCCCCTGCATCTCCCCGTGGTGGGGCCGGGTGATGCAGGGCAGTACCGCTGCGCTGTCTCTGTGGGCCACAGGACAATCACCAGGGATGTGACCTTGGCCGTGGTTACAGGTGAGAGGAGAGACTGGGAGGTGCTTTGTCCTTCCAGGGTCCCTCACTGCAGACAAACCTCCCCACATGTCTGTGCAATGAGCATGGGTAGCTCCTGTTCATAGGTTCCTGCCCTGGGGCAGGAAACAAGATCTCTGTTCAGGGCATTGCACTGCATTGGACTCTGCTGGAATCAGGGGTTTTCCTGGGTGACTTGATTATTCCTGTTAAGACTGAGAAAGACAAATAAATTAGAGGAAGTAATAAAGAAGAGATGCAATAGAAGAAGGATGGATGAGAAAGAGATGTGGACATGCCTGTAGTCTTTCCTGAGGTTATTTTCTTCCCTTTGCCACAGTGACTCCGAGCATCCAAGGACCAGTTTCTGAGGGGAATCGTTTGCTGCTCATCTGCAGCCTCACGCACACCCAGGGACATGAGCGTTTCCAGTGGAGGCACCTTGACTCAGCCCCCACTAAGAGAAAGCTGCCTGTGGCTACTTCCCGTAACTTGGAGGGCCACAGTTCCCTGATGGGACCTACCTTGGAAATACCCGAAGTGTCACAAAAGGATATGGGCACCTGGGAATGCAGTGTATATGGCCCAGAAGGCAGACTGGGAGCAGTGGAGTATGAACTGCAGATCACAGGTACTGTCCCCCATGGGTCTGCAAACAACCTCTTCTTCTCACCCTGCTTAGTTCTCTGGTGCCCTTTCCTCTCAACCTCACCCTGACTTCTCCCCTTGGACCTCTTGTATCCCATCTTCTTGTCATCCTCTCTTAGCTTTCACCAGTTCCTCATGTTGCTCCTTCCAGTTCCCCACGCTCTTTCCCATTTTGCCTGTTGTTGTGCAGTCTCAGCATTTCCTCAGTGCAAAATCAACCATCCCTTCCTTCCTAACTGTGGTTTCTCCTGACAGGTGCCCAGGTCTCCAGCGCTCCCTCTATCTTCAGCGGGCAGATTACTTTTGGGCTCACGCTCACCCTCTTCTTCCTGCTTGCCATTTGTGTTGTGGCTCTGGCCCTACAAAAAAGGGTAAGTGTCCATCACCCATTTCTGTTATTTTTCCTGTACATCCACCTTTATTTGACCTTCCTCAGAGTATTCCAGAGATAGCAGTGAAAGGTCCTGGGGACATAGTGGCCAGAGGAGGTATGGGGCTGCAGCAACCTGCTGATGGTGTCATGGACATACAGGGAAAGCTGTTCCCTGGGCATTGGCAGGTCTGGCTAACCATGGCATTCCTCTGGGAGCAGGTCAGACACCTCAGAGAAGGAAGAAAACCTCCTAAGAGACAATCACAGCTCAGCTTTGAAAAGCGTCATATTTATTCCCCCAGAGATTGTGCCATGCTGCTGTAGAGGAGAGCTAATTTTCAGGCCTTTGTAGATGCCCTCTCTCTCATCCCTTAGCTGGATGCTTTGATGTAACCACCTCCTGTTCTGTATCAATGCCTGCTGGTGCCCAGACACAGATCTCCATGCAGGGCTGTTGTTTCTAGCCCAGCCCTCACACCTCAGCTCTCAGCTTCTGGCAAGTTAGTGCCCTTCATTTGCTCAGCTTGTTCCAGTATCTTGTCCTCCGAAAACTCTACCTTGCCTTTATAATCCCCAAGACCAGGCCAGGACTAATCCTTCCCCAGCATGTTAATGGAAAAAAATGTGCAAACAAGTCAGACCATTTCTCTGCAGTTTTCATATTATTGCTCTGCAAATTAATAACATGGCAAAATCATCCTTCAGGGTTTCCTTTCGCAGACAAGGGGCACCTTTTGGGAGTAGCTGTAATGCAGCTGCCTCCTACTTAACCTCATGGAAAGGGCCCATGATGACAGTTCTAATGGGGAAGGGGCTAGGCGATCAGAGTGAGATAAGTTTAGAACAGCTTACCCTGGTGAAAGAGCTGGGAGCCTTGAAACTGCCTTGAGCCGAAGACGAGGGATGTGACAGAACTGATGAAAAGTCTTAGCAAGTCCCACTGGCTGGAGACCGAAGGCAGGCAGCATCACAAAAGTAGCAAGGTGGAAATTTTTAAAAAAACACTGTGGGTAGTGCAAGAGCAGCTCGTGACAGTTTCTTCGTCATCCGTCCTTAATCAGCACTGATGGTAAAGGATAATATGAGGCAGAAATCTATGGTTTCTGTATGACTCTCTAGACTGTGCAAGTCCAGGGTAATGTGATCAGAACCAGCCTTTCTGGCCCACAACCTTGGACTGGAACCCCTTGACAGTGTACCTGTAAAGCCTCAGCTAGCAGGAAATCGGATACCTGGGTGTCCAGCTGTTCGCTTAAACAGCTCTCATCCTGCCAGGATATTCACCATCCCAAAGCATGTACACATGCCCCCATGGCCCTGCTGTGCTGAGCAAGCCAGGCTCCCGTGTTGCAGCACGGGTCCTCTATCTGTGGGTGCTCCTTGACTGGCTTTGGAAGGCCCTCCTTCAGGAGGGGCTTTGGACTGGCTCATCTCCAAAGGTCCTTCCACCCCAGCTACCCTGTGGTTCTGTGATTCACACCCTTCTCTGCACAAACTCCCCGCTGGGCTCATCCTCCGTCAGAGTGCAGATGAGGCGCCTCGAGCAGAGATATTAGCTCTTCTCTGGTTCTCTCCCTCTCTCTGCTGGCATCCTCTGAGATTACATTTGCTGTTCCTGCGCTGGTTGGACACCGGATGCTCCGCACGTTGTATCATGCACACCCGATGGGCTGTTGCCCACGCATTAGTAATTCCTATTGCACTTCCCTGATCCCATCAATGTCCGATCAGTACTGTTATATTTCATTGATCCTGTCATTCAGTTTAGTGCTCCCTCCTCCTAAAACATCTGGGTCTTGCATGACATTCTCATCCTCTTTCTTCCGAGTGAGGCTTCTCAACTTTATCAGCTGCCTAACTCATTAGCGCTTTCACACTCTCTGTGCCAGTAATGACTGGTCTTTGAAGACTTGTGCTTTTCA
Organism: Callaeas wilsoni; assembly: GCA_013398955.1. Taxonomy (NCBI): domain Eukaryota; kingdom Metazoa; phylum Chordata; class Aves; order Passeriformes; family Callaeidae; genus Callaeas; species Callaeas wilsoni. Next base: position 22,861 of record VWPU01008523.1, read on the forward strand.
TTTCCCTTCAGCCTGGCAGAAACCTGTCAGCAAGACCCCAGTCCCTTCCTCTTAGCAGAGATCACACCCACCATGCCATTCTCTAACTAATCTCATCCTTCTTGCTGTACTGACTGACTGTCTGTGTGTCACCCTACACTGCTCCTGAGAGCCCTGAGATCCACCTCTTTTTCACTGTCTAGAAAGTCACTTGTGAAAGTGGTTCTGCCTTTAATTTGTTCTCATCTCATTTTGCACAAGCGTTCATACCTTTATTGCCTTTCCCTGACAAGGCGTTGTATAATCTGGCATATCATCAAACCTGACAGTGGCCTGACCATTGCTCAGTTCGGTCTCTGCTCTCCCTTAGACATGTCCTCTCTTTGTTATTCCTTATGCCCATGACACCATGGAGGATTGTGTTGACCATTCCCCAGAAGAAATTGCATGTCTTGGAGAGTGTCTTCTTCCCTGGCTCTAGCAGGGAACGGGAGCCTTATGGTTGCAAGCAGTAGGACTGTCTTCCATGGCAGGGACTCGTGCCATTCAGTCTCTCTCCCGTGTCTGATGCAGCCTCTTGCTTCCCTTTCAGGCACGGACTCCTGCCTTCCCAGCACTGGAAGGGATGTTTGCAGCCAATGTGCCGTGGAAGTTGATGGAGGAAAACCACAAAGGGAAGATCCAGCAAACTGAGTGCTGACAGAAGCAGGGGCATCGGGGCTAGTCTGCACGGGAGGATGAAACTGTGTGCCACGCAGAGATGGAACCATGCAGACCTCTCAGGAGGGACTAGGGATGGCATGAGCAATGCAGGGGACCTTGGGAGCTCTCTACCTGCAGAGGGGCTGGAAGCTGCAGCCACAGAAAGGCAGACTCACCAGTGCAGTCAGGTGGCCAGCAGCAGAGATGCTATGGAGCTATTGGGAGTATTTGAGCCAGTAGCTACTGCCTGCTTTGGTGCCACATCTCCATCCCACTCTTTGCCCCTCCTTCATGACCTCTCTCTCAGTCTTTCTCTGGTGGAACACTTGGATGCAGGACATGACTGGAATCCATCTCACCTGCAGTCTGAGAATGTTTTTTCCCCCATGCTCACTCTCTTCTC